>CM031375.1:56850560-57056956 GCA_018208015.1 Medicago ruthenica | reverse complement strand
ATACTACATAGTATGTTATGAAATCGTCATAAGTTATTCTCACAATGATAATAGTGTATATCACTCTTAGACCTGAAACCACTATGATCCCTAGATGTGGACTCAAGTGTTTTATTGCCATTCAAACGTTGTCTGTAACAAGATGACTATAACGTTGGTTAATGGGCACTTGACGAATCATGCTGAGGGACATGAGTGTCCTAGATGGGATTTGTCCCTCCTCATAACAGGAGATATATCTTTAGGCCTCTTGATGGAATATGACTGGAAAAATGCATGGCCATGCCGAATTAAGTCAATATGAGATATTGGACTTATTCGTTGTTCAGTATATTTCGGGATCAAGAAATATAAATATTGAGCTAAACAAGGGTGACGTAATCTATGCCTTGTGTTCAATAAAGATATTAGGACAAAGGAGTAATCGTACACATAGATATTATCATGGAAAGGTTTCGTCAGATCACTTGACATTCTTGTCACTTGGGTAGCAGTGATGTGTTGCTAGATACCGCTCACTGTTTATAATATTAAATATGGGATTTAATATTATTGCCAACGTTACAAGAACCTATAGGGTCACACACAAAGAACGGTAAAAAGGAGAAATATAAGTAGTACTTATATGATGGGGTACGTTTAGCAATAGGCGCTAATTAGTTAGCGGAAGCTGATGGGCTAATGGGCTTTTGAAGCTCAAGCTGATTTTGTGCAGCAAGGAGTTCTATAAATAGAAGCTCTAGTGCTGAAATCAGCTAATGCTTTTTCGTGTAACCCTAAAGCAAACGAACCCCTTCTCTCCCTAACCTCTGATCGCTTGGCTACCGGGAACAAGGAAGCCGTTCGTGTGGACGAGTAGAGGCTTTGCTTACTTGCTCAGCTGTGATCAAAGAAACAGTTTCTGCACTAAGAGGTAACAACTCTATCACTGATTCATGTGATATTCGTAATGATCCAAGGAAAGGAAATCAAAATTTTAAACTTCCGCTGCACTTTATGTCGATTTCCCTTCAGTGGTATCAGAGCCAATTACGAAACCATGAATCGGATTGTTTTGTTTACTGCTTTATGTTTTAATTGGATTAAACATAATCGAATACAATTAAATAATAAAGACGAATTAAAATTGGCAAGGCATCACGTTTCCGTGCATGGCTTTTCGGTTTGTTTGAAGCTTCGGAACCGTATCAGGTGAAGCATCAATATATCGATTATCCATATCGACGGAGATGTGTTGCTCGATCACATACGCACATAATTGAATCGTATCACTTTTCTGTGCATGGCTTTTCGAATTGTTTGAAGCTTCGGAACCGTTTTCTGGTGAAGCATCAATATTTTCGATTATCCATATCGACAGAAATATGATTGATAAATTCTGTGTAACAGAAGTATATGTGATATACTCGTGATGATCGTTCACTAAATCAAGTCAGATGATATTTGTTCATATTGGATGATTGTAAACTGGAGCTTCGGAACCGTATCAGGTGAAGCATTCTAAGTTCGATCACCATATTGGATAAACAATCAGAGTACTTTGATTGGTGTGATCATACTGTTACAACGGGGTTCATAACGCCGCAAGTGTTGTGCCGTCATGATTAGGGTTACGAAAAGGCTGAAACCTGGTTCAGAATCGTGACACGATTAGAGAATCGTGACACGATTTTGTGCCCAGCAAATCGTTTGCTTCTGCCTATAAAATCGTGACACGATTCCAGAATCGTGACACGATTTTGTGCCCAGCAAATTGTTTGCTTCTGCCTATAAAATCGTGACACGATGCCAGAATCGTGACACGATTTTTCAGCACCAGAATTCAACGTGAATCGTTCATAATGAATTAATCGCCGAGTTTTAATCGGGCAGCGGAACCCCCGACTAATCTGCGTAGTGTGATCAATCGCCGAGTTTTAATTTAATTTATTTAATTATGAGGTGTTAATAATAATAAAAGGTGTTTTATTGTTGTTGTGTGAATGATTATGGCCTTAGTCTTATTATTTCTTTTATTTTGGATTTTTGAAATACGGCCTGCGTGTCGTGCCTCTCTCTTGAATTCTATATGTACATTCTCTTCTCATCCAATCCCTCGTATGTAAAACGAGTTTCTTTATATGTAATGTAATTAGAATACAAGGAGGTAATAGGACCATTGACGTTGGATTAGCCCTAGAAGTCCAGCTTGGAGAAGCAAGGTCGTTTCTAGGATTAGTTTAGATTCTTTCATTGGCTTGAGAGAATCATAGCGTTAGGAGGCCATAATCATGTCACTTTTATTTTGTATAATTGTTATGCATGCTTGAATGATTGGAGTGCGAATATATATGATATATAAGCCGTGGTGAGGTGAGATCAAACTAAATAAAATCCTTCAAAGTGATATATTATTTATTAATGCTTTCCAAAAGAATAACACCCTTCAAGACTAATATCGAATGTGTGGGTTCTGCCCTAGCGAAGCACATGTTCTATGTTTGTAAGTCGCGGTGCGGTAATTTCATTTACCCGATTGTTATTCTATTGGGTTTAACTTAACTAAATTAATTTTAATATGATTAGAATAAATTTAGAAGCAAGAATTGGGAAATATCTATATGATAGATCAGAGTAAGAGTTACTCGCCCAATTGATTTGAAAGTTGTATGAGATACAATTGGAAATGTTCCTACCTAAATAGCTGAGTTTTGGGTGATCAGCCCTAGCTGACTCAAAACAAGGTGAAATAAGGATTTCAACCCGCTAGAAAATCTTCCAACGGGATTTTCCGAATTAAATGTTTGAAGGTCATTTGATTTGAATAAAATAGTGGGAGCATATTTAATTAAAGGCCAAATTAAATATGTTATTTTCATGATACTTATTTTGTATATTTTAAATTGTAGATGGCAAATAACACTTCAAACAACATTTTGCGATCAATCCTTGAGAAGGATAAGCTGAATGAAACAAATTTTTTAGACTGGCACCGAACTTGAGGATTGTCCTCACACATGAGAAAAAGCTGTATGTGCTTGATGAACCTGTTCCTGAAGAGGCACCAGCTGCAAATGCTCCCAGGGCTGAGAGAGATTTAGTAAGCATGTCAATGATGCCGTGGAAGTCGCTTGCATCATGCTTGCAACTATGACCTCTGAGCTTCAGAAGCAACACGAGAACATGGCTGCGTTCGATATGATCGAACACCTTAAGACTCTTTATGAAGAGCAAGCTGACAATGGAAAGGTCAAAAAGCATAATAAGAAGCCTAAAGGTCTAAGGGAAATGGCAAAGGCAAAGCAGTTGCTAAGCCATCAACCAAAGCCTTGAAGCCTACTGGAGGTGTGGCTAAGGAGGGCAAGTGCTTCTACTGCGGTAAGACCGGGCACTGGAAGCGCAACTGCCCAAAATATCTGGAAGATAAAAGAATGGAACGGTTGCTTCCACTTCTTCAGGTATTTTTGTTATAGAAATTAACATGTCTACTTCTACATCATGGGTATTAGATACTGGATGTGGTTCTCATATTTGTACTGATGTGCAGGGGTTGAGAACGAGTAGAACATTGGCAAAAGGGGAGGTCGATCTACGAGTTGGCAATGGCGCAAAGGTTGCTGCTTTAGCTGTTGGAACTTATGAATTGACTTTACCTAGTGGTCTTTTAATACAGTTAGAGAACTGTTATTTTGTACCTGCAATTAGCAGGAATATTATTTCCGTTTCTTGTTTGGACAAGTCCGGTTTTTGTTTTACAATAAAAGACAAATGTTGTTCTATTTATTTGAATAATATTCACTATGCTAATGCCATTATGAGTAATGGACTTTATATTCTTGATCTTGATATGCCAATCTATAACATAAATACGAAAAGGATGAAACCTAATGAGTTGAATCCAACTTATCTTTGGCATTGTCGTTTAGGCCATATAAACGAAAATCGCATTTCCAAACTCCATAAAGATGGAATTTTGGACTCTTTGATTTAGGAATCATATGAGACAATGTCGATCTTGTTTTATTGGGGAAAGAATGACAAAGACCCCCATTCCCACGCGGAACAGGTGAAAGGGTCTAGTGATCTTTTGGGACTTATACATACTTGATGTATGTAGGACGCACTAAACACAGAAAACACCTGCTAGAGGGATTTTTTTTAAATGACTTAATTACTTCATTACATTCACATGATGACTTTAGGTAAGATTACGGATATGTGTAATCTAATGGAAACATAAAATCTGGAATCATTTACTTTCTTCAAAGAATTGTCAAAATGAAGTAGAGAACCAACTTGGCAAAGAAATCAAAAATAAATGATGCTTCGATCGGATCGAGGTGGCGAATATTTGAGCCAAGAGTTTGACGATCATCTAAAAGAGTGTGGGATCTTATCCCAACTCACAACCTCCTGGAACCCACAATGGAATGGTGTTTCCGAAAGGAGAAATCGAACCTGTTAGACATGGTCCGATCTATGATGAGTCATGCTGATCTTCCAAACTCCTTTTGGGGACATGCCTTATTAACTGCAGCTTACACACTTAACCAAGTTCCATCCAAAGCGATGAAAAGACACCATATATGAGATATGGAGTGGTCGAAAACCCAATGTGAAACATTTAAAGATTTGGGGTTGTGAAGTTTATGTGAAACGACTAATGTCCACTAAACTTGAACAAAGATCTGACAAATGTTTCTTTGTGGGATATCCTAAAGAAACTAAAGGATACTACTTTTACAAACCATCTGAGGGCAAAGTGTTTGTCGCTAGAGATGGAGTATTCCTTGAGAAGGAATTTGTTTCCAAAGAAATTAGTGGGAAAAAGGTAGATCTTGAAGAAGTTCAAGACCCACAAAGTAGTACGCCAATGGAGGAACAAGAGCAGGATACACAAGCTGTTGTGACAGAAAATCCTACTCCAATAACACAAGAACCACGTAGGTCAAATAGGATACGTCAAGAACCTGAGAGATATGGGTATCTCATATCAGAAGAATGTGACGTATTGCTCATGGATCAAGATGAGCCTATGACTTATCAAGAGGCCATTACTGGTCCTGAATCTGAGAAGTGGCTTGAAGCCATGAAATCTGAAATGGATTCCATGTACACAAATCAAGTTTGGAACTTGGTTGAAGCACCTAAAGGAATTAATCCTATAGGATGCAAGTGGGTTTTCAAAAAGAAAACTGACATGGACGGAAAGGTAACACCTACAAAGCACGATTGGTTGCTAAAGGCTTCAAACAAATTCATGGTGTAGACTATGATGAAACCTTTTCACCAGTGCAATGATTAAATCCATTCGGATCTTACTTGCTATCGCTGCATACCATGATTATGAAATCTGGCAGATGGATGTTAAGACTGCTTTCCTTAATGGAAATCTCCTTGAGGATGTGTACATGACACAACCTGAAGGATTTGGCATTCCTAATAACATCCAAAAGGTATGCAAATTGCAGCGATCAATCTATGGATTGAAGCAAGCTTCCAGAAGTTGGAATCTTCGTTTTGATGAAACTGTACAACAGTATGGATTCATTAAAAATGAAGATGAACCTTGTGTTTACAAGAAGGTTAGTGGGAGCATAGTCTCATTCTGGTATTATATGTGGATGACATATTGCTTATCGGAAATGACATCCCTACACTACAAGAAAATTAAATCTTGGTTAGGGAAATGCTTTTCTATGAAAGACTTAGGTGAAGCTCCTACATATTAGGAATCAGGATCTATAGAGATAGATCACAAAGATTGCTTGGCTTAGGTCAGGGTACATACATTGACAAAGTCTTGAGATGCGTTTCAATATGTATGAGTCCAAGAAAGGACTCGTACCTATGTCATCAGGTATAAGTTTGTCAAAAGCACAATCCCCTTCAACTGTTGAAGAAAGGGATCGAATGATCAATGTTCCATATGCATCCGCAATTGGATCTATCATGTATGCATATGTTATGTACTCGACCAGATTGTCGTCGTATGCATTAAGTGCTACGAGCAGATACCAGTCTAATCCAGGGTAACCAGTCACATGGTTGCTGTTAAGAACATCCTTAAGTCCTCACTTGAGACGAACTAGGATATTTCTTGATCTATGGAGGTCAAGAACAAGAGCTCCTCTGTAATTGGTTTACACAGCTGCCTAGTTTTCAGACAGATGAATTCATGATGATTTCCAAATCGCACTTTGCATCGTGTTTGCTTAAATGGCGGTGCCGTTAGCTTGGAAAAGTTCAAACAGGAAACAAGTCGGCTGATTCTACAAACTGAGGCCCGAGTATATTGCTGCCTCTAATGCCTGGGCAAAGAGGCTGTTGGATCAAGGAAATTCATCTCTGATCTTGGTATAGTTCAAGCAATTGTGGGCATCCCATTGATTGTTATGTGGATAACAATTGGAGGCCATCGCACAAGCGTAAAGAACCTAGATCTCACCAAAGATCCAAACACCATACTTAGGCGCTATCATCTCATTCGAGAAAGCATCCGATAAGAGGAGATGTGAAAATATGCAGCGTACCAACATCAGACAATGTTGCTGATCCACTTACTAACAGCTCTAACTCAGCAGAAGCATGATGGTCATGACTAGATCTAGGGTTATTAGGTCTATGCCTGATTGATTGGCTCTAGTTCTAGTGGGAGGAGATTGTTGTATAAGCCCTAAGAGGCCAATAGTTTATTGTTAAACTTTATATGTATCATGACCTTTTTTTATTATTGAATAAAATATGGCGTCTTTATTACACTTGTTTATAAGATAAATAAAGTCCCTAGAATAGTTAGTTCATGTGATGGAATATTTAAGTGTGGACTTAATCATGAGATTACATCAACAGAAAGACACTATTCTTAAATGTATCCGTAGTCAAGCTTTAATATGTAATTGGGATAATATTAAAGCATGGAGACTATTATGTATGTAGACTGATGACCACATCTCCTGGGTCATGAATATGAGATATTAAGTCTATACATAAGGTGTAAGTATTAGGAGTAATATTTATACTGGATTGACCCATCCGTGCGAATACTACATAGTATGTTATGAAATCGTCATAAGTTATTCTCACAATGATAATAGTGTATATCACTCTTAGACCTGAAAGCACTATGATCCCTAGATGTGGACTCAAGTGTTTTATTCCATTCAAAACGTTGTCTTAACCAAGATGACTATAACGTTGGTTAATGGACACTTGACGAATCATGCTGACGGACATGAGTGTCCTAGATGGGATTTGTCCCTCCTCATAACAGGAGATATATCTTTGGGCCTCTTGATGGAATATGACTGGAAAAATGCATGGCCATGCCGAATTAAGTCAATGTGAGATATTGGACTTATTCGTTGTTCAGTATATTTCGGGATCAAGAAATATAGATATTGAACTAAAACAAGGGTGACGTAATCTATGCCTTGTGTTCAATAAAGATATTAGGACAAAGGAGTAATCGTACGCATAGATATTATCATGGAAAAGGTTTTCGTCAGATCACTTGACATTCTTGTCACTTGGGTAGCAGTGATGTGTTGCTAGATACCGCTCACTGTTTATAATATTAAATATAGGATTTAATATTATTGCCAACGTTACAAGAACCTATAGGGTCACACACAAAAGAACGGTTAAAAGGAGAAATATAAGTAGTACTTATATGATGGGGTACGTTTAGCAATAGGCGCTAATTAGTTAGCGGAAGCTGATGGGCTAATGGGCTTTTGAAGCTCAAGCTGATTTTGTGCAGCAAGGAGTTCTATAAATAGAAGCTCTAATGCTGAAATCAGCTAATGCTTTTTTCGTGTAACCCTAAAGCAAAACCGTAACCCTGTTTCTCTTCCTAACCTCTGATCGCTTGGCTAGCACCGGGAATCAAAGGAGCCGTTCGTTGTGGACGAGTAGAGGCTTTGCTTACTTGCTCAGCTGTGATCAAAGGAAACAGTTTCTGCACTAAGAGGTAACAACTCTATCACTGATTCATGTGATATTCGTAATGATCCAAGGAAAGGAAATCAAAAATTTTAAACTTCCGCTGCACTCTGTATGTCGATTTCCCTTCAGTTTTCAGGTAGCCACGTGGTTTTCAGACGAAGAACTTCAGGAGATGCTGGACGGAGTGCAGACGCTCGTCAAGGTCAAGCTCAGGAGGTTGACAGATTATCTATGTATATGAGAGAATGTAAATGTAATTGATATTTGGATATTCGTATTAACGAGCTATTGTACTCATTCAGTATTCTTATATTGTATTTATTATTGAAAATTTAATGTACCCTGTATCAGATTAATACACATGCTAAATATTCTAGATAATTTAGTATGGGTGTTACATTTTTTTTTTTACAAACTCCGGCAATTTAATAAGCAATTGAGCTTATGAAAATTGACAGTTCATGGCTAACAATTCTGATTCAATAGGCTCAGAGGGGTTAACAGATACTCACTTCTCACAGGGTAGGTTTATTTGGTCAAGTATTTCACTCAATTTCAAAAAATTGCCTTGATCATTTCAATGCTTTTATACAATTTAAAACAACAATAGATTTAACATAAAATAACTGAGTTAAACATGACATGCTGGTCTCCTGCATATATTTATATACAATGGTTGAGGATTCCTCACATTTCGGCTAGTTCTAATTGGTTCAAACGTAAATATGTGCTTGCTTAAAACTGAGTAACATAAAATGTGTGCAAAGGACTCATTTCACACAATCAAGTATATACCTAGAAAAACAAGAAACGAGTACCTTAGCTGCGTGCTTTATCACTAACTTTTTATCATTATCACTCACCTGATCTTTTGCTCACAGCTTTGGCTTAGTTCAAGCATTAAGCTTTGAGTATTTGAACAGGGTTCACACAATTGCAAATTAAACTAAACTAACTAGAATATGATACTAAATAAATAAATACAACACACAATATTGACATAAAGCATAACTTAAGCAAATTGTACCAAAAGTACATAAAATTCAAAGTACAGAATTCAAATACGGAATTAAAAGTACGGAAGCAAAGTACAAATCAAAATACCGAAACAAATACGGAAATTCAGTTATACAAGCCATGGTATTTCAGACAATCCAAAAAAAAAAATTCTGACTGAAAGCTTTAAAATGAAATATTTCACTGAATGTGCGTGCTTTCAAGTTGTACTCCCTCTTCAGTCCTCCATCTCCTCATCACTCGCCGTCTCCTCATCCTCATCTGAACCATCAGCTGCTACTACATCATCATCAGCATCAGCACCTGCACTGCCCCCTCCATAAAAGAATGGCCTGTCCCCAGGGTAATTCACATAGGAACGGTACTGATCCGGGGTCATAACCTGCTGAGCAGGGTCTGATGGAGCACCCCACTGATGCTGCAGGACGATAAAGTGACTCCTGGATACCCAGCTGACCTCTGTAGTGTGCCTCCATAGCATCCCAAGTGTAACTCTGATACCTAGGATCCCACTGTGGTATCTGAGGCTGCTGTGGCTGTGAAGGCTGCTGCTCCTGTGCATGTGAAGATTCAGGCTGATCTTGCGTTTGCTGGGGGGCTCTTTTTGGTTGCTTCTCCTCATTGTGCCGGGCTATGTAGGCATCGTCCACCGGATGTACGATCTGCTCATGAATCTGTGGTGGGAGGACAATGCGGGCAGATTGGCACAGGCCCATAATCAATCCAGGGAAAGCAAGTGGACACTTTCCAGTTGTGATGCCACTCATTGCAACTGTTTTGATCTCTCTTGCAATGATGCGGGCAACATCCACTTTTTTCCCAGCTAGAATGCAGTAGATGAGGGGAGTGACGTCCAATGTTGTTGAAGAGGTATGGCTTTTAGGGCGGATATTGTGCAAGATCAGATTTAGAATCACCTGAGCCGGCATTGTCATATTCTGCTTCAATGCTCTGAAGGGCTTCCCAGCTGCGTTCAAGTCATAATCCTTGCCCTCCTTGAAGATGGCTTTCTTGATCTCTTCGTGGTCCCAGTTGCCACGAGCTTGCTGAGTGTGGAACTCACACAAATACTCAGATTCAACTGGTGGAATTGGGTTTCCAAGGTAGGCGTTGATGGCGGGACGGTGAAATTTCACTACATGACCTCGGACGAAAGTTTGGAACTCAAATGGGTCATCTGGGTCATCCGGGATTGCATTCGCGTAAAACTCCCGCACAATATCCGCCTTGATTTTAGTCGGGGGACTAATCAACGTCTCCCACTTCCTGCTCTCAAAAATCCCCACTATTCCGCTATACTTTCCTTGAGGATTTATGATGAATTCCTTTTCATGCCAGAACTTCCTCTTCAGCAGCTCCTGGTACCTTGCTGCGTGATGCGCACTTCGGAAGCGACTCGCATCATACTGTGCAGCTGCACGAGATGACGCTTCACCAGCCTTTCTTTTACTTCCGGTTGCCTTAGTTTTAGGTGCCATGCTGCAAAACAATCAGGCAAAGCACACAGAACAAACATATAGATAGAGGTTAGTATAAAATCAAATTGAAAACTCAGAGCAAAAATATAAAATTTTAAAATTTTCTGGAGAAAATCGCCGAGCGAAATAACATTCGCTAAGCGAAAAATGTTCATCCTTTCTGGGTTTTCCAGATGAACTTTCGCCTAGGCGATCGTATTTTCGCTGAGCGAAAATGCGTAGAATTTGAAAAAATTTTATAAAATCTCTCTGAACTACCTCTAATCCTTAACAACACACCTAGTCATTTCAGAAATGAAGTATAATAGCAATAATGGCAAGCAAAACACCATAAACCCTTGTTTATTTTCAAGTTATACAAAAATGGGTTTATCCAAAAAGTGAATCAAATTCGTGATTTTTGCATGGCATTAGTTTTGTTATTATGTTTCATTTCTAACCTAAACTAAGTTCTAACCTAACCAGCATCTAACCATTCTAAAATAACAACAGAAAACCTAAACTATCAAATTCAAAAAATAACCCAAATTCGAAAATTTTAAAATAAAGCAGAACACAAGTCAAACCTGCTGATAGAGTGCGAAATGCAGAGATAAAATGCTGTGCAGGTGCTTAACTTGGCTTGGATTCAGTTTGGGTTGAAGTTTTTGAAAGGAATGTGAAAGGTTTTTGTGATGTTTTTGTGAAAAATGGTTTAAAATGGTTTAAAAAACCGGTTTTAGGGTGGTTTTAGGTGGTTGGGGAACGGTTGGGCAACATTAATGGTGGTGAGAGAAGTAACTGACTTTGGAAACAGGAACTGTCTGACTATGTATTTTCGCTGAGCGAAAGTTTTCATCGCTGAGCGAAAATACTCTGGTCAAAAATGGTCAAACTGACCTATAAATGTCGCTTAGCGAACACCTTAGTCGCTCAGCGATCCATGACAGGAAAAATTTGGTATTTTGTGTTTATGGACTGGTTTTTGATTTGAATGTAAAAATGACCTAAACTAAAATGCAAAGCAGTAAAATACTTACAAAATTGGGGTGCCTCCCAACAAGCTCTTGTTTAACGTTGTCGCGTCGAATTTCGGATGTCAAGCTATTGGGGAAGCTTTGAATCACTAATTCTAAATTACGACTGAACTTTTAATTTTTCGGGTAAAAAAGGAAAAAAGTTCTAAATTACCTTGAGAAAAGATTTTAGGTTCGAAAGTCGATTATGCGAGGGGAAGGTATTAGCACCCCTCACATCCGTTGTACTCAACGGGAACCTCTTAGTCGGCTTAGGCATAAAATGGTTCGATGTTTTACTTACGTGTTTAAATATGTATGAAAGGAAATATATAAAAAGACATAATGCGGGGTAAAGAAAGAGATAAAAACAAACGAAAAGAAAAACAAGTTTTTTATTAATGGGCTTGACAAGATGTCGATCTTGCTCCTACGTATCTCCCGGTAGTCGGAGAATTCAAAGCGTACGTAGTTCTTTGGTAGAAAAACGTTTGTATGTTGATTCGTTTTAGTTAAAAAAGGTTTGATCGCGTCCGAGCAAAAAAGTTTGAAAAAAAAGAAAAGAACTGTAATGAAAATTAAATGTCAACTGCTCGGGTTGTTGCCGAGCTGGCCATTGACGACAAAAGGTAAAAGTCAGCTGCTCGGGTTGTTGCCGAGCTGGCCACTGACGATAATGCATGAAAATAAATGATTTGATGAAAAAGTTTTACGCTCGGACGTGAGCAAAGGTTTTAAAAACGTACGAAGACGTACAAAGTTTTAAAATGGTGAAAGATGGACGCTAGGCGATAAGCTCGCGCGAGGCGTGAATGTTTTTGAAAATAAAGACAAACGAACGCACTGAGGCGAAAAATTCGCGCAAGGCGTAAAAAGGTAAAAAGTAAAACGCGCAAGGCGCGAAAGGTTCGGATTGACCACGAGGGCCAAGAAAAGGGTAAAAATGGCCACAAGGGGCCAATGGAAAGTTGAGCGTGCTAGACGCGTCAAGGGTGGAATGACGATTGCCCGAGCGACGAGACATACGTCACGCATTCGTGCAATCGAGGTTTGGGGAGACATACGTCAAGCCATTCCCGTTTCATTCAAGTTTGGTTTTGTCACTCGGAGGAACCTCAAAGGGAACCAAAGCTTTAAAAGGAAAGTTGTAAAAGAAAAGAAAAACACGAACAAATTTGTTGTTCGATCTTATTAAAAATCATGAACGTTACTTGTTGCTTAAGTTATTGAAACTTAAGAACGAGTTTGGTTCAAGTTTGAATGGCAAACACAATCATAGAACATGCAAAACGTTGGAAAGTTCACAAATTCGGCTCAATTCGAGCTTGGTTTAAAAGAGTGAGCAAACTTGGCTTAAGTTCGCGTTTGAATTGAAAATCATGAACAACATGGTTGTTCAAGTTTGTTTTGAAATAGACGAACTTAGCTTGTTGCTCAAACTTGATTTTGAAAATATTAAGCACATAACTTGTTTCACAAGTTATTTGAATTTTGTCGCACGAACTTGTGAAATCTTCAAAGTTGTGCAAGATTATGAGTTGGGTTCGGACCAAAATGGTTTTAACCCTCTTTAGGTTCTGAATCAAGGGCTGGAATCCCAAAAATTTGACATTTGAATGCCTGATTCATGTTCTGAATTTCACATATTTCGCAGAGCAACCAGAACTTGGCTCTGCGAAGCCAGGTTCTGGTGTGTTCGCAGTGCGAGCAAAGCTTGGCTCTGCGAAGTATGCGAATTTCTTAACTCAGAAGCTGTTTCTGAACAGAAGTTCAGAAACTGCTTCTAAGCAAGATTCAGAACCTAAAGGAGGTTAAGAAACTTGACAAAAAGGAAGAAAAAAGGGTAGAAAAACACAATTTTAAAGCTTGGCCCCTTTGAGGTCCTTTTTGGGGCTCAAAGGAGGTTTTGGTTCACAAAACAAAATTGGACAAAGCAAGATATGTAAACAGCATATACAATAGAAAAGAAAGGTTATAGGAGACTTACAGAACTCCTAGCAATGCTTGAACAAGACTGGAAGTAGCTTGCTTGCTTTGTGAAAGGTTATGAACAAGGTTCAAAGTGTTTGTGATGGACTGATTTTGTGCTGCAATGCAAGGGATTTTTGGTGTGAAATTCGTGTGTATTGGCTCTCTGAAATGGTATGTTTCTGACTGGTTTTTAAGGTGTTCAATTGTGTGTGATCCTTAAGCCTTGCCCTTCCTTTTATAGGCATGAATGCAAATCTTTGCAATGATGAACAATGATGAATAAAATCCTAAAACACTAGCTGATCATGAGCTAAACTCAGGCTAGATCACTTTGCATTTAATGCTAATGGATAGAACTTGCTTTGCCTTGTGCCAAGGGGCAAGGTCTTGACTGATCTCAGCCACAAATGCCATTGATTCTAGAAGGTAATGATGGTAAAATCTGTAAAACAGGGCAGCTGCAAAAGGGATGATTCTTGGGATCAATCCTTGCAATCTTGGAAGGTCAAACAATCAAAACGTGTACTGCCATGTACAGGGAGATTGGGGGAATCAAAATCAGCATGTGGGCTTATGTGTGGGGGAAGAAATTCAGGTCAAAACAGGGCATGTCACACAACTTTTTTGCAACATAAACCACTTGGGATTGACTGCTTTTGGCAGGGAAAAAGGGAAGGAAATGGATCAAGCAGCTGGCTGGCATGTTTGGGTTGGGTAAGGGGTCAATTTTGGGGGACAAAATCTGACCAAGGATAGCCAATTTGTTTGATCACATGAGAGGTTGGAAGAAAGTTCTTCTTTCCTTTTGCCTTTAATGTCACACATTAAATCTTGCTTTGCTGCACTAAATTAGTCACAAAATAACAAGAATGCAAGTAATAATGCTACTAAGGATAATTGTAGTTGAAAGCAAAAAAGATAAACAACTATATAAAAATCTGCAGAATTTTCGCAGAGGTCGCAGTGCGAAGGTGAGTTCGCACTGCGAACTCCACTTTTTTTAATTTTTGTATTAAAAAATAAAAGGTAAAAATGGGGAAATAAATAATAATAAACAATAATAGTAAATGATAAAAAATGCAAATGGCAATGAAAATGAATAAAAATAGTAATGACAATAATAATGAAAATGATGATAATGAATAAAACTTAATAATATTAAAAGATAAAATCTAATAATAATAAAATAACAATAATATTAATAATATTAAGGATAATGATGATGATATAAAATATTATGAAAAATAAAAGGTAAAAAATAAATAATGAGATAATAAAAAATATAACACCCATAAAATATATAAGTCAAAAAATGGGGTATGACAATGATTGAAGATTGTGATTGAGATTATAATTGAATATGAAGGCGATATGTATGTTGAGTTATGCAAACAAACTCGTTTTGTTTAAATGCATATGTGATGATTGTTGATGTTGCTTGTCTGACATACATGCGTTTATTATTCTCTTATGTTGAGCATATATCTTACCCTCTAGTGATTTCATTATCGCCTCATCCGTGGGTTCAACCCTTGTGGATGTAGACTTGCAGGTTGAGGAGTAGCTTACTCGTGAGTATGCCGAGGATGGCTTTGCCTACTCGAGTTTATCCACTTTGGAGTCTAGCTTAGGAGCTCTGATTAGGATTTAGAGTTTTGTTTATGTTATGCCATATGATCTTATGATCAAATTTTGTTGAGATATTATATTGATTTATATGTTATGACCGAGAAATGACACTTATGAGTTGTATGATTACATGATATTCTTCTGCTGTGCGATGTTATATTAGAGTTGACATTCATATTAAGTTATATGATGAGATGTATGTTTGAGAATTAATGTCCAGATGTATGATTGATGTATGATTTACATGTTTATTTATGTTTTCGGTGATCGGGGTGTTACAAAACGTCTTTAAAAGACCGACATATTCGTGACTCAATCCAGTAATAACTTTGTTGGATGAAATATTTTTTTCAAAATAGATTTTAAAAATCTAAAATACAATAATTTAGGAATCAAAAAACAAAGGTCATTCAAGATTAGTCCTATGTTAAGCAAGCATGTAAATTAATCTCCATTATTCTCGTATGGTTGGCATTGGAATTTTGTCTAAATGAAAGAGGTCCAAAATAGAAACGGGCCCACATCATGATAGTTCACAACTTCAAAAAAGTAATTTCCTAAGGGAAACATTAATGAATAATGACCCTTGTATGACTTGATGACAACTTTTGTGATATTTTTTTCTTTTTTTTTTTATTGATTAAAAACAATAAAAAAATAACAAAGAAAGTGATTAAAAACATAATGTAAGTATTAAAAGAGAAAGTTGTTTAAAAGTTATACAAATATCATTTATCAAAATTAATATCCTCTTATTCTCGTATTTCACTGTGTCTCTGTATCTCGACGTGTGGTAGGCTTTGGAATATTATATGATACAACTTTTTTCTTTTTTATAGATCCTATAAAAAAGCACTTTTCTATAATAAAAAACAGAAATTAAACAATGCATATCGCTGGTCTAGACACCTAACTGTAGCCAATAAAATGGGTTTTCATTCTCTAATATGCATTATAGACCACCGCGATTTTGAAAAACCTACCAAAGCTACCAAACTGAACAAAAAGATCCACAATTTCAGATGGATCAATTGAAGAAATACCAAGCCAACTACGAACGAGATGCCAAAGAGAACTAAATATATTACACATCAAGAATAAATGGTTTGCTGATTGATGATTCCCACATCTACTCAGCTGAGAGTTAGAAGTGATTATACCACGTCAAAATAGATTATCCTTTGTGGGTAATCTATTTATGAAAAGGCGCAAAGCAAACAAAGACACCTTCAGAGGTTCATCTTTATGCCACATGAATTCCGACACTGTTGTATAAGTGAATGTTAACTAATTTGTATTTGTATATATTGAATGATATTGGATTTTCAATTTGAGCCAAAAGATTAGAGTAGTTGAATAGTTTTTTTTTTTGAGAATTAGAATAGTTTTTTTTTTTTTTTTTTGAGAAATAGAAGAGTTGAATAGTTTGAATCTTGCAATGGAGTTGATAATTTAAATGCTAACATGACAATTACTAACATTTATCTTTCAAAAAATGAAACCATTTAGTGCACCATTTTATTTATAAAATAAGCCAACAATGTTTAAACCCAAAAAAAAAAAAAATCCACAATTCTAATTTTAATTGAATAAACGTTCAATTTCATTCATAAACTATCACTCCCAACAATTTAATTTCTAAATTATTGAAATCAACTAAAAAATCCTTAGACTATAGAAAGTGCATCAATTTAGTCCTACATTATTATAAAACACAACCAATTTTACGGATTTGTAATATTTTAGAGACTAAATCAATAAGAAAATAATAGTTTCAAGAAAAATAAATTGAGTGTTTATTTCATTTTAATTCAGGACATTGCATGTAGTATGAATTTATTGCAACCATACACTTGTAGATGCCACAAGAAATACTTTGACATCTTTTATATTTCGATTTCCAAAACAAGTATCTGACAAACGTGGCAAATCATCAGTATCCATAGGGAAAATAACAACTCAAATTCTAAGCAATGTCTCAGTTGCTGAAAAAGGGAAAATGATGTATGTCTAATTTTATCAATGCAAATCATACGAGAAAAAATAGTTAAACATTTGATTTAAAGAAGAAATTGAGGGGTAAGGTCATGGATAAACACTGATTATATATGAGGTGGAGAAAGGTTCAACAAATTAAAAAATTATGCATGTCGATCATAGATTCATAGCGATATAAAAATAGATTAATTTACAAATAGAAAGGTTCTATAACCTCACATTACTCATTAGTAGCCATCAAATATATTCACCACTAAAATGGAACCAAATTCTCTCTACTTTTTTCCCCTTTGCACATAGAAGGAACAAAACAAAAGCAAAAAGAACAGGAGACCAAAGTGGGGTTTGCTTCAGGATGATTCCAAGTGATGAAATTACATAAACACCCATCATGGAGTGGCAAAATCTCACCCACAACTTTTTTTTCCTAAAGTTTACACTGTTTATTTAGTCCCTTATAGCTGCTGCTAGCCATAAAGTAAAAACAAGGGATGTTAATAACACATAAGTGCATTTTTTTAATTGAACCACTCCATTAGGATCAGTGAAGCCATTACCATTACCAGTTGATGATGTTGTTGGACTTATTCCAAACACATTAGGACCACCTGTGGTTGTACCAGTTCCAGTTCCTGTACCTGTTCCAGTGCCTATACCTGTTCCTGTTCCTGTGCCTGTTCCAGTTGGTGTGCCTGTGCCTGTTCCAGTTGGTGTGCCTGTGCCTGTGCCTGTCCCTGTGCTTGGTGTTGTGCCTGTAGGAGTGGTTGGAGTTACGGTGGATGGTGGTGATATGCCTACAGGTGTATTAGTTGCTGGTGTTGTGCTGGTACCCCCTCCTGTATTGCTGCTGCATTTTGAAGCCAAACAAAATCAACACATGATATGATTTTCATATGGACTAGGACAATATCTGAATTTTAGAAACTAATGATTAAATATTACTACTACTTCCCCATTTCTATATGCAAGACCATTTTGACAATGATAAAAAGCATTTACGAGTGCCCTAAATACACTCTTTAAAGACTTTAGATAGAAGTTTTTATAAAAACTTGTACATTCAATGCACAAATATATATCCCAGAATATAAAAAGTTGTTAGTCAAAGTAGTTCACCAATATCTCATAGATAAATCAAATTAGTTTTTATATAAAAAATTAGATATTTTAGTACTAACAAGAGATTAATTTAGTGTATATTTGGTTTTACAGTTTAGGTTAATTGGCTCTATAAAATTGGTTCCGATTAAAATTGAGTTGAAAATGAAATGGTGTGCGTTTGAATACATTCATGTAAAAATCAATTCTATAATCAAAATCTACAAATTCTAACTTCAAGAAAAATCAATTATAGACGGTCAATTCTACTCGAAAACAACCAAACATGTCATAATCAATTTTACAACTCTAAAATCAATTTTGTTCCCGTAGAAGTAAAATCAAACAGTAACTTTTTATTCCTCAGGGACCAAATATACATCCATATTCTCACATTTCCTCTCATGTAAAAATCACACTTGCATCCATTTCTCACTTGCAAGATTAGATATGTACTTTTTAATATAAGATCACATATCTTTTTTTTTTTTGGTTACCATAAGATCACAGATCTAGGAATAACAAACATTTGAGGATGAAGAGTACAAAACAATAATAAATTGTGAAACATCCTATTCATGACAGCTAATGTTCAACAAAAGAGCAATCATGTCATGGCTTGAATGTAAATCTTGTCTAGTGACGGTGGATACATCAACCCCTAACAAAATGGCTTTTTGGCTAATGTAAACTTGAAAAAGTATTGCCAAACAGGTAACAAAAAATATAAAAAATAAAAATACATGTTCATCACTACAAATGAAACCTAGAGCTGCTTTGGCAAATGCTAAATCTAAGTTAAATCTAACTTAATCAAGAAAATCATACCAACAAATAAAAAAAACCAATTTGGTTTCATAAAAAGCTTATTTCTAAAAAAAATTAACTTGGGAAAATTAACCTAATATTCTGTAATTGGATAATGCGTCTAATACATTGTGAAAACCAACCCAACAAATTATCATTAGCAAAAAAAAATTATATATATATATAACCTAGATCATAGAAGATTAATTAGGCCAAGCCACTAAAAAGATAAAAACAAAATAGCAAGATCTAATCCACTAGATGATTCAAGAAACATACCCACTTGAAGGATAAACACATGAAGATGTTGAAGCTGTAGATCAGAGAGAGAAAAGAAAGTTAGTAAAAATGATTTTTAGACAAATATGTCAAAAAAATTGAAGGATGCTTGAAAATAGAGTTAACTTACAAGGTGGTGGAGTTTGACTTGTAGTAGCACTACCAGAAAAATCACAAGCTCCTTGAGCTTGACCCTTTTTCTGGAAATAGCTATTAACAGCATAATTGCAGTGATCTTTAATAGTATTGGGCTGAAAACATGGTCCATTTTGCTGAATTTGTGTACAATCAGCTCCAGCACCACAAGCATAATCTATTGCTTTTTGAAGATTTTGATCACCCACACCATCTTTACACACACAATAAACAGCACCACCTATTGAACAAAAAAATGAAATTAAAAACAGAAACAAAATTTGTATTTAAACAATATAATAAATAAACTCATCTTTTGGTAATAAAGAAAAAAGGGTTTAATGAAATTGACACTAACTAAAATGAACTAAAATCTTTAAGCAAAAAGTGTAGAAAAAGAAGAAACAAAGGGTACTTTTTGAAGAAAATTAATTTTGCTATTTTCAGACTTATATGACATAATCAAAACAAAAGTAAGATATGAAAAAGTGGTGAGATAGATTTTTAGAACTAAAAAGGTTGTTTAAACACTTGTGAATGAAATCAGCACAACCAAATTTAGTTGCTTACTTGAATATCCGGTCAGAGAAAGGAAGAGCACAAAATAAGCAAGAAGAGCCATGATTAATAATTATGATGATTTTATAAGAGAAATCTATTTGATGAAAATTGGATCAAGTTCAGAAGGGTGCTTTAATCTGTGGCAGAGAGAAAGAGAGAAAAAAGAAAAAAAAAAGAGACAGTAGCTAGCTAGGAGAATGGAGATTTTCTGGACAAGAGAAAGTGGGGAAGGTGTGTCTTGTACAATTTTCTAGCACTCTTATGTTACGTGTGTTACGTTATTATACTATGTACTATGTATATTTAATTAGTATATTAATGAAAGAGTAACTTCATGTATGCTTAAAAGGTGAGAGTGTTCTGGGGAATTGTATTAAAGTTGAAGCTTATGTAATACTATACAATATAATATTATGTGTCGTCTACCAGTATATACATAGAAAAATACGTAAATGACTAAGTTTGTCTATATTATCAAACGGTCCTAAACTCATGTGGGTAACTCAACCTAGTTTAGGCTGGCTCTGTGGGAAAGGGAAATGGACCCCTGCCCTATAATCTTTTTACATATGGTTTGTTTTGTTTTTGTTGATCCAATTAAAAAGTGTTAAATTCGTTGCCCTAAAAATTTTTAGGTCTCATATTATACCCAAATCTTTTTTGCTAAATGGAGAGTTGTAGATTTGTTGTTCATATTGCAAGTTTGATCCAAATGTAGTTATTTTATTGGTTATACGTATCTCAAATTTATATATTAAGACATGTTATGTGTAAGCAAAATATGCAAAAGTAAAAGAGCAATTTATATTTTTGTTAGAATTCAATATTACTTTGCTATTTCAAGGTTTAATAATTGGTGTATAATGTTACGGTAAAAATAGTGGATGAATAATCCTTCAAAATAATAAAAACTAACGGCCGCCGCTTGCTCCTAAGGTTTCCACCTTCACCGTAAATCCTAGCTGCCACCTCCTGGGCTGCCGCCGCGATTTTCGGCCAGAATCCTTAGTGTGATTTTGTTCTCTTCTGACCCATGATTGTCCCCTAAAATCATGGTCTAGATGCTCCCTGTTTGACCTTGGTATTGATTCTGTTTTGATTATCTGTTCATTATGTTCTCTACAGTCAAATTTCTTACCATCATTTCCATTAAGGTGCCATGATTACTCCTTTAATCCACCTTTTATTCTTGTTAACAACATTTTACATATCTTTCTGTTACCAGTCTAATCCTGTTTCCAATTTTGTAATCTGTTCCCAAACCCTAATTCACATTCTCACTAATCCCAAACCTGGTTCCATTTTATGCAACCTGCCTTTGTAACACCCCGATTTTTAAATATTATTTTATTGGTATTATTGTTATATAATATTAGTAATATTAATATTATTAGGAATTATATGTTTGATGTTTCAATATAAGTTGTTGGATTGTGTATATTGAGCGAATAGATGGGTTAGATAGTTGTTGAAAAATAGGAGATAAAAAGAAATTATGGAGAAAGGGATGTTTTTATAAGAAAAAAAAATAAGAGTAGAGGTGTAATAGTAAAAAGGGGGGTTTGAATGAAGGAATTAAGTAGTGTTTTAATTAAATAGGATAGAAAGAGGTGTAAATAGTGGAGAGTAAACCTGTAAGAAAGTGATTTCTTAGTCCCCAAGTTTTGCTAAAATAATTTTGGAATGCAATCTAAAATATTTTTATGCACAATCTAATATATTTTGGTTTGTGATCTGAAATATATTTTGATACTCAATAATATATTTTTATACTGAATATGATATATTTTGTTACTCAATTAGAGATATTTTGGTACTAAATCTAATATATTATTTTTATACTGAATATGATATATTTTGGTGCTAATATATTTTTGTACTCAATAATATATTTTAATAATGAAGAGTAAACCGTTAAATAGTTATGAGAAAAACCTAGCCCAGTTAAAAGGTTTATAAATAGATGAGAGCATTAGAGAAATCAGGTTACAACAAACATAAAAAAGATTAGAGATCAAAGGAAAACTAGGGTTGTGGAGAGAAGAGGCAAGGAGGCATAGCGAGATGAACCTGAAGAGAGATTTCACCATAGGAATTCATTCAACTTCTGCAAACTAGAGGTAAGGGGGAGTCTCTATTCACCATAAGGGTTGTATGAACATATGGGTAGTGAAGGGTTTTTGTTTTTCTTCCTTGTGTTCAATGATCTTTTAATGAATTCATGTTAAATTAGTGCTCTAATTTGTTGCTACAATTATATTTTCTATTTTCGTTTGTGAGTTGTGGTGATTTCATGTTGAATTCGTAAATGTTTTATGTGTTTCGATCACATGGTATTCTGTTTTGAATCTGATTAAAAAGGATTTCCGGCTTCTTATTTTAATAATTATGCGAAGAGTTTTGATATTTATATACATATGTGCGATGTGCGATGGAATTATTATGTGTTATTTAGATAAGACGTACGTTCAGTGCTAACGATTGAGCGTTGGTTTAATATCATTGTGTTATTATATTAGTGATGATAAAGTTAGATATCTTTATAATGTGTATATTTCTATTGTTTTGTGCCTCTAACGATTAAAATAATAATAGCTAGATTTGTAACTACAAGCCAGGTAGAAAATTGGATGAATTGCATACATTGGTTTTAAATATCATATAAATTGGAATTTGTAGTATTATAGCAATATAGCTAGCAAGGTAGTTATTAATAACCGCAATTGATCAAAATTTAAGAAAATAAAGCATGCATGTCCACTGTAATATGAACTGAATCATGATTTCAATTAGTCACTTTATGCTTTTGTAATCGATGGTCATATTGGTTCTTAAGATGCAGAATAATTGATGTGTTTAGTGCAATTCGATAAGGAGTAAGAAGTTTTCGTCGGTTATTTTAATTGGCATGTAATTGATGTATTATTTAACGATGTGTAATTGATGTGTTATTTAACGATGTGTCAATGATAAAATATTTGACGATGTGTTATATAAAGATGTGATATTAGAAGATGTGTGATTTAAAGATGTGTTATATAAAGATGTGTCATTTTAAGATGTGTGATTTAAAGATGTGCTATATAAAGATGTGATATTTGTAGATGTGATATTTGACGATGGTGCTATTCAAATGTGTGTAATTGTTGAGTCATACAAAGATGTGCATTGTTGAGTCATTATTTGATATTCATGCATTCATGGTCGAGTCTATTTAACGATGTTGTATTTGACGATGGTGTGGACAAAATCAGTAACATACCTCTGATGTCCAAAATATTTGACGATGGTGTGGACAAAATCAGTAACATACCTCTGATGTCCAAAATATGACGATGGTGATAGGTTTGGTACCACATGCATATACGGTCGAGTCTAGGAGCATTGCATACATTATTGTGTTCCGTTGATGACTTGCTAATTCCTTAGTTGATGATTGACCTTGTTTAAGTGATACTTGTTCATTATGATTTATTAAATGATGTAAATAGTGATTATCTAACAATGTGAAGTTGATTATCTAACGATGTGAAAATATGATTATCTAACGATGTGAATAATTTATATATGAATATATGATTGATGTTGCTTATGTATTTTTTTGCCTTGTTTCTATTCACTATGATTATGCAATTCTTATTTTGAATATATTCTCACCCTCTAGTGGCGGGTTGGGCGCCTACGCCTTTGTGGTGTAGATTTGCAGGAAGAAGAATATTAGTAGCAGTGAGTCTCTAAGGATAGCGTTGGAGCCTCCTATTTACTTTTACCGCTTCTGGGAGTTTTATCGAGTCATCGCTCTGATTAGTAACACTAGGGAATGAGGATTTATTTTATTTCAGACTTTGTTTCAGAATTCAGTTTTGATTTCAATTTAATGAAGTGACAATTACTTTGAATGCTTTGAAATTTATTCCGCTGCGACGTTTTTAATATTAAATGAAGTATTTTTGGATTGATTAAGAAGTGTGACACCCTTGCGTGTTTAATTATTTATTTAATTTTATTAGAAAATAAAATGTGGGTTTTAGGGTGTTACAGCCTTTGTCATTTTAGTTTGCTTTCACGCTTTCCTCCTCTCCCTCACTGTTCCTTTCCGTTCTTCTGTTCCCATGGACTCTACGAATTTGACCATGGAGGGTCTAACCTTGGCCGATGAAGGTTTAACACTCAATCTTGATTCTGATGTCGCGACCTCTACAATCCTGGACCACTGCTTGATTGGACGTGTGTTGGCTGATCGAGAAATTAAGGAAGCTTACTTCAGTGAAAGAATGGCGCGTGCCTGGAAGCCGGCTAAACGGGTAACGATCCTGAAATCTGATGGTGACCGTTACCTTTTTCAATTTCATCACAAGTTGGATGTTGCACATGTTCTGGATGAAGGGTCATGGCTCTATGACAACTTTCACATTGTGATTGATCGCATTGCTCCTGGTGCTGTGCCAAAACTTGTGCCGCTGAATCATTTGGACTTCTGGATATAGGTGCATGGGCTGCCGTTTGGTTTCATTCAACTAAAGGTAGGTCAAGGTATAGGCAGGCAGCTTTCTTAGTGCTCTCCAATCTTATGATGCTCGCAACACAATTCACAGCTCTTATATGCGGCTTAAAGTTCGTGTTGATGTTACTGTTCCGTTGAAAAAAGGATGGCAAATCCGTGCTAACAATGGTTCTTATGTTTCTGTCACTTTTAAATATGAGAAATTGGGTGTCTTTTGTTACTGGTGTGGCATTTTGGGACATACCGATAAAGTGTGTCCTGAATTGTTTGAATTGGAGTCGGATGATGGTGTTCCTAATAATTTAATTCTCATTCTTTAAGTAAATATTCTTAAATACTTAACTTATAAAGGTTCTTAACTTAGAGCAATGGATCACTCTCATTAATTCTCATCTTAAGTACTAATAAGTACTTACATTACTTTACTATAGCTTTGGCATAATAATGCATTCTTAGGGAAAACAATCTCCCAATACGTAACTTATGAAATTATAGTCTTAGGCTTATCGTTCTCATAAGCCTTTGCTTGGTTATTGGAAACATTCCATAGCTTTAATAACCTCTATTCTTACGTTTCTAATGTTTTGCCCAATCCTTAATTCATCCATTCCTTAAATGTTGAAACTACCTTTCGGATATGTCAAGAATGGTGTTTTTCTTAGAAATTAAAGTTCTCATTGAAAACGGTTATTAAAAGTCTCGCCGAACACGTATACAGCACCCAGAACGAACCAGAACAGACCTGAGAAGTCTGCCTGATTTCGCTAGGCGAAGTGATGGCGAGAGGTTGGCGAAACAAAGCAGGGAAATATGCTGGAAATCGCCGTAATCTCGCCCCGAGTTCGCCGGGCGAAAATGACAGTTCAGAACCTGTTAAAAATGTGATTTTCCACCATTTTTGACATATCTAAACATACCCAGGCAGCATAACAGTATAAGGAATGGATTACTAATGCAAATTGATAGTTTTAAACATAGTTAATCAAGGAATTGGCAAGCAATTGAACTTAGGGTAAAATTTCTAAACTTTAGCTCAAACTGTAAAATTCCACTAAACTTACTCAAAGCGGGTTCTAAAACCCTGTGGAGCTCACCTTAAACCTCAATTGGTGCTTGCTAAATTCAGAACTCCAAAGTCCTAGCTCCAATCTACTCTTCTCTTAATTCTCCCTTGTTTCTTCTTTCTTTCTCTTGCTCTAACTTCCAACACAAGTTTGCTAGTAAGAACTTCACAAAAATTTGATGAAGGCTTGATGGGTGATGGCAAGGTGAGGGGCGTGAGACTAGAGGGTATGAGGGAGTGGGAGCTGATTTTTGGAAGAGTGAAAGGAATGAAGAAGAATGGTAAGAAAATATCTTACCTCTTTTTTAAATAATCTTCCCATTTCCAATATTTACCATATTGCCATTGCCACATATTTACAAAATTGCCATGCTTGCTTAATATGTTTCTAACGCTGTTAACCGTTACATCTAAGCGGGATATTACAAATAGAGAAGTTGACCTCCATGATGAATACTTTGTTGGCTTCTCAGGCTCAAGTGTCAGTTCCTCAGCCTACTGTCACTACTCTTGAGCAGCCAATCTTATTTGCTTTACCAACTTTTACTATGCTTACTCCACCGCCCGGCACGTCTAGAGCTTACCCATGGGGGATGCCATTTTTATCAGACGAAGGTTTTCATCCCACTTCTTTTGAAACCCCAGCTCCGGCTATCTAGAAATTAGCACCACTTCCCCAACCTAGTTCGTCGTTCGCTCAAGAAGTTGTGACCTACTCGGCGCCTCTTATCTACACTGCTCAGCAAGAGGCAGAGCCTATCTTTCATGCCGAAAGTGTTGGAGCCTTCGATAAGATGGACGAGCTTCAAGAGAAATTTGATGGGATGCAACGAGAGATTGAAGCCCTCCGTGGAAGAGATTTGTTTGGCAAAGATGATCGAGAACTCTGCTTGGTTCCTAACGTTGAAATACCGCCAAAGTTCAAGGTCCCTGACTTTGAAAAGTACAAGGGAAACACATGTCCACGAAGCCATTTGGTGATGTACGCAAGGAGGATGTCTGCACACACCAACAATCATAAGCTCCTCATTCATTTCTTCCAGGACAGCTTGACCGGGGCCACTTTGAAGTGGTACATGAATTTGGAAAGCGCTAATATCAGAACTTTCAATGACTTACGGGAAGCCTTCATTCGCCAGTACAAGTACAATCTGGACATGGCCCCCGATAGAGACCAGCTTCAGGCTATGGCCCAAAAAGAAAAGGAAATCTTCAAGGAATACGCCCAGCGTTGGAGAGAGATTGCTGCACAAGTTAACCCACCTCTAAAAGAGAAGGAGATGACAAAGGTTTTCTTGAAGACTCTCGGTCAATTTTACTATGAGAAAATGGTTGCCAGTGCGCCGACGGATTTTACAGAGATGGTTAATATGGGAGTGTGTCTGGAGGAAGGAGTCCGAGAGGGACGTTTGGTTACGGAAAGTGCCTTTGCTGCCAGCAGTACAAGGAAGTTTGGGAATAAATTCTCAAGAAAGAAAGAGCAAAAAGTAAGTATGGTGGCCCATGGTCAACCTCAGCAATGGTATCCGGGGCATCAATATGTCGCCGCTGTCACACCTACCTTTGGTGCTATCCAGAATCCAAGTCATCAGCTCCAGCCCCAACAAAGGCCTCAGCAACAGTATCAACAACAGCCTCGACAACAGGCTCCCCAGCAGTTCACCCAATAGAATCGGGTTCAGTGGAAATCGCAGTTGGATCCAATCCCTATGGCGTATGCAGAATTGCTTCCCGCTTTGCTTGAGAAAAATCTTGTTCAGACTAAGGCGCCTCCTCGGGTACCCGAAAGGTTGCCAGGTTGGTATAGACATGATCCCTCTTGTGCTTTCCATCAAGGAGCACCCAGTCATGACATTGAGCACTGTTACGCCCTGAAATCTGAAGTCCAAAAGTTGATCCAGGCTAATATTTTGTCCTTCAAAGATTTGAACCCCAATGTGCAAGCTAATCCACTACCGGATCATGAGACCTCATCTGTTAACATGGTGCAGGATTGTTCAGAGGCTTACCCTGTTGGAGACAATGTTAAGGAGGTGGCAGCTAGTTTTGTGACACATGGTGGAGTTTGCCGTAATTGGGTCGCTGTTGACATTTCCTCAGTTACCCATGGGTCCAAGTAATGTGTTTTGTTGTCTTGTCTCTTCAAAAAAATCTTTTCGTTCCGCCCGAGACGAAAGTGAACTTATTTAGGGCTTGTTGCTTCATGCATTCCCATCATCAAATATATATTTTGCTTTTTTTTTTTTCTGGAAAATGATAACACAAAAAGCTAAAATATTTTATTTTCTTTTAATCAATTCCCAGATATCTGCATTTACTTATTACTAAAACTAATCATAAATCATACAAAAAGCTTAAACATCAATAAACCCGTTGAACACTGTAACCCTATGCTCTCTCCCAACTTTGAGTTCCCTGTTTACGAAGCTGAAGAGGAGGAGGATGAAGGATTCCCGGAGAGATCTCTCGGTCATTAGTGTGTGAAAGGAAAGCCATTCAGCCTCATGAAGAAGCACTGGAAATGATTAACTTGGTTTCCGAAGAACTGCCAATACGGTACTCCTACCCTTATCCCAGATGAATGGTGTCGTTGAAAAAGGACAAAAAAAACAAAAAAAAGAAAAACAAAACAAAACAAAACAAAAAACAAAAAAAAAACAAAAAAACAACACAAAAACAAAAAGAAAATATATCAAGAAGATTGTCTAAAAGACGGTAGTCACCTACAAGGACTGACATGAGATGTTACCGTACGCTTTGCACGGGTATCGTACTTCAGTACGCACTTCAACAGGGGCAACCCCCTTCTCTTTGGTATATGTCACAGAAGCAGTGCTCCCCGTAGAGGTCGAGATCCCATCAATGAGCGTTCTAATGGAAGCCAAGTTGTCAGAGGCTGAGTGGTGTCAAAATAGATTTGACCAGTTGATTTTGATTGAAGAAAAGTGCATGAATGCCTTGTGTCATGGGCAGTTATATCAACAGAGGATGAAGCAAGCTTTTGACAAGAAAGTTCGTCCCCGTGAATTCAAAGAAGGAGATCTTGTGCTCAAAAGGATCTTATCATTTCAGCCCGACTCCAGGGGCAAGTGGACTCCTAACTACGAAGGCCCGTTTGTTGTCAAGAGAGTTTTCTCTGGCGATGCAATGATTCTTGCGACTATGGATGGTGATGAGCTTCCCCGTCCTGTGAACGCTGATGCAGTCAAGAAATACTTTGTCTAAAAAATAAAAGAACAGCTCGGTAAGTCGAAAACCCGAAAGGGCGGCTTAGGCAAAAATGAGCGTCTCGGTGGACTGAAAACCCGAAAGGGTGGTCCAGGCAAAAATTAGAGACAAAAAACAGAAAAACAGTCATCCTGATAGGTCGAAAACCCGAAAGGGCGGTCTATGCAAAAATTAAGGATCAAAAGACAAAGTAACTGCATCGGGTTGGCCACGACTCGCTTGGGGCACCTTAGCTGTCAAAAGACTCTGAACCTGAAGCATCCAAACAGTGGAATTCAAAGTTGTTGGGGAGAATATTGGTTATTGTGTTCAATGTACCTTCCCTTTATATTTACCATTTTCCAAACTCTGTGAGATCCGTGGAGCCACGCCATTGGCGGACCACCACCCTATTAAATAAATTTGAGCTTGTGCTTTTTATTTGAAATTCTCATTTATTCTGTTTATAAAATTTCTTCTGTTTTTGATGGTAATACTTGAAGCAAAGTATTTTTTCAAAAAAATCATAAATCTTTTTTTCCATATCATTTGGAAAACATAAACAACAAACACATTCTCTCTGAACTCGTGAATAAGTGAAGTGTGTGTCAACATCCGTCCTGAGAATGGGTAAACTCTGAAGATCGAACTTGGTCAATTGCTTGAAAAAAAAAAAGAAATTAAAAAAAAATAAAAAGAACAGCTCGGTAAGTCGAAAACCCGAAAGGGCGGCTTAGGCAAAAATGAGCGTCCCGGTGGATCGAAAACCTGAAAAGGTGGTCCAGGCAAAAATTAGGGGCATACAAATAATATATTCCCGGTGGATCGAAAACCCGAAAGGGCGGTCCAGGCAAAAGTTAGAGATTCAAAAAAAAAACAAAAGATAGGCATGACCAAAGAAGCACCGGTTCTTCTGCCAAGTTTTCAGATTAGCATGTTTTCCCCATGAAGTGTTTACTCCCCATTAATTGCGGAATACATCGGGCTTCACCCCGTCAATGTTATGATACGTCCCCAATGGCATCATTCCCAATGAAGATTGATGACTGTTTGTACTGCGTTGTCGGTCCACTTTCCATCTCATCTGTCCAATTCTGTCTTGTCAAGTTCATCAGCTATGCAATCACACAAGTTTATCCTTCATATAGTCATACAAGTTGTGCTATCATACATACATTCATGCATATACACATTCATGCATATACAACATACAAACAACATCATTCATACATGGTTGCATTAATCATTATGAGTCCTGCTTTAACTACCTTTTTAATCAGTCAATCATCAACAATTGGTAACCCTCTTTTTCCCCAGTGTGTCTGGTCCAGAGATGTCACCTTCCTCATGCCAAGTGGCAGTTCTTCAACGAGCAGCTGTTGCATCTTTTATCTTGTTTTGTCGCCAAGCGGCAGTTCTTTAACGAACAGCTTGTGCATCTTTCATTTATCTTGTCTTTACGCCAAATAGCAGTTCTTTAGCGAACAGCTTATGTGTAGCATCTATCTTTCATCCAGCTTTTATCTTTCATCCAACATTTATTTTTCGTCCAGCTATTATCTTTCATCCAGCTTTTATCTTTCATCCAGCATTTATCTTTCATCCAGCATTTATCTTTCATCCAGCTTTTATTTTTCATCCAGCATTTATCTTTCATCCAGCTTTCATCTTTCATCCAGCATTTATCTTTCATCCAGCATTTATTTTTCATCCAGCATTTATCTTTCATCCAACTTTTATTTTTCATCCAGTATTTATCTTTCATTCAGCTTTCATTTTTCATTCAGCATTTATCTTTCATCCAGCTTTTATCTTTCATCCAGCATTTATTTTTCATCCAGCTTTTATCTTTCATCCAGCATTTATCTTTCATCATTTATCTTTCATCCAGTTTTATCTTTCATCCGGCATTTATTTTTCATCCAGCATTTATCTTTCATCCAGCTTTTATCTTTCATCCAACATTTATTTTTCATCCAGTTTTATTTTTCGTCCAGTATTTATTTTTCATCCAGTTTTATCTTTCATCCGGCATTTATTTTTCATCCAGCATTTATCTTTTCATCCAGCTTTTATCTTTTCATCCATCTTGACTTTTATCCTGTCATCAGTGGCTAGTTCGGTCACATCCCGAACAGCTGGCATTTACATTTTTACTTTCTTCAAGCTACCCTCAAAACGGTAGTAGGTAAACATGTCATCTGTCTTCTTTGAGCTATCATCTTTGCTAATAGTAGGCAGTGTCTCCTCTAATAGTAGGCAGTGTCTCCTCCTTTCACCTTATTTAAGCTATCATTTACACGATATTAGGTAACGTCGGTCTTTGTCTTTGTTAGGCTATCGTTCTGAATCAGTGCGATAGTAGACAATCCCTTCCCCAGTCAAACCACATAATCCCCAGTGGAGTCGGATCTCATTTCTTTAGCGAGCTCGGGTATCCTTTTGTCTTGTTTTGTCCCCAGTCAGATCATCTTCGCCGTCTTGCATTTATACCTGCATCGCGAGCATCCACAGCATTGCATGCATAACATTGCATCCATAGCATTTTCCAGTCAAAATTGGTCAAAAATGGTGTACTCTGTATTTAAGTCTCTTCGACCCGTCGAATTAAAAATTTCACTTTTAAATCTCCGTAACGAAGAAACTTAAATAGGGGCATCTGTCATACCCCATTTTTTGACCCATTTTCATTTTTGTTTTTCTCGTCCTTTTAAGCTAGAAATTCTCGTCATTTCAGACGAAATTTCAGCAGAGAGATATTTTAAAATACCTCATTTTTTTTGTTCGTTTTAGGGCCACTATTTATCTTTTTTTATTTTTATTTTTCATCTTTACTTTTAATCTCAGTTTTTATTTATTGTTCATTTATTCCATTTTTATTATTATTATTATTATCATCACTATTATTACTATTTATTGTTCATATTTATTGTTCATTATTATTATTATTACTATTATTACTATTTAATTATTTACTTTTTTATTAATATCATTTTTTTAATTTTTTTTTTAATTTTAATTTTTTAATTTTTAGGTCAATGTCACTGTCACTGTACACTGAAGCGCCCATTTTTTCTTCTATCTTTCTTTCACCAAAATCTTGTCCAAAATCTTCACCAATGTCACTTCTTCCCCTTTTCAAGGGATGTTAACCAATTTTTTGACCAAAGCATTGCCTATAACAGAGACAAAAATTCACAAGGCAGGGAGAGGATTTCATGAGAACAGAATCAGAAAAATAGCAAGATTACAACATCAAAAGTTTCCACAAAACACAACTGTCATTTTTCTAAAAAACAAAACAAAACCACAACCCCCAACAACACAAACCCAGCAACACAAAAACAATACAAACTCAACAAAAAAAAAACACAAAACTAAATCTCCTTCCCTCACACACACAACAGTCGCGACCAGCCACCCATCTCCCTCAAACCAAACCCAAACCGCGCCCTCTCTCCCTAAACCAGCTGGCCACCGCGCCGGAATTTCTTTCCGGCCACCGGTTTTTTAGAGAGAGGGGGCGGTTTTGAGAGAAGAGAGAAGAGAGAAGTTAGAGAGAGAAGGAAAATGAAAGAATGAAAAAATTGTGAAGGGTTGGGATATTTATATCCCTCCCTAATCCTGTGCGCGTGGGTGCATGCTTTAGCGTGCACCCTCACCTCTCAGGCCTTCTAATTTAAATCAAACGGCCATTTTTGCATCACCCCGTGATCAGATCAGGGCCCTCTGATTAATCAGACGGTCCAGATCTAATTATGCTGGCCCAATGCATTTTGGGCCTGCTGTTTATTTCCAATCTGATTTTTTCTTACTTCCTGCACCCCTATTTTTATCTTTTACACCTCCTGTTTTTTTTCCTTTTATTTTTCTATGCATTTTTATTATTTCTTTTTTATTGTTCTTTTGTTTTTAGCATCTTATTTATTTACTGTGCGCACCTCGTTTTTTTCCGTCGGGAAAAAGACGCGCAAATCCTCCGAGGTCGTCCTCGAACGCTCGGAGGGCCTTTGTGAAGCCGCCACCAAAGTTTTTGTGTAAAGGGAACGTTGATAAACCCTTAAGTTTTTTTTTGTAAAGGGAAACGATAATAAAACCCTTTAGACGATGACGAAACACATTAGGGTAGAGGGTTGAATTGGTCGCTATGGGACCGAGAGAGGTACAATGGACTCATACAACTCAAACATTGACCGAGTGGACTCCGAAGAGTCGGGCGATTGTTCGATTGATCCACTGAGATCAAGAACGGGTACAATGGACTCGGATGAGTCGAACATTGACCGAGTGGACTCTAACGAGTCGAGGGGTTGAGTCTAATGGCCAACGGGGGACCAAAAGGTTTGGATTGACCACAAGGGGCCAAGATTTGGTTTGGTTAGGGTTGTACATATTTAAAACGGGGGAATGACGATTGTCCGAGCGACGAGACATACGTCACGCATTCGTACAATCGGGGCGATGGAGAGACATACGTCACACCATCCCTTTTTCATTCATATTTTTGGATTGAATTCTTTAGAAATCCCAAGGTATGTCAAAACATATGGTTTGAAAATCCAAAAATGGGAAGGGTTAGCAAATTTGCTAGAAAACGCGCAAGTTCGTCTCATTTTGCGAAAATGCGAACGTAAACGGTGTATGTTCATCTTTGAGTTTTGAACATCATGAACAATATTTATTGTTCAAGTTTGGATTGAAAAGATGAACATAGCTTGTTTGTTCATGCTTGTTTGAGAATTTGGGAACATAACTTGCTTTGCAAGTTACCCACAAAATGGTTATACAAACTTGTGATTTTGCCAAAATTATGCAAAAACCTTGTTGTGGTTTGAAGAACATGGATTTAAAAACTCTTAGGTTCTGAGCTCTGGGGCTAGAACCTCAAAAATTGGTTGTTTTGATACAAAAACTCAGGTTCTGAGTTCTGTCATGGTCGCACTGCGACCATGACTTCGCACTGCGAAGCATGCGAAATTTTGGGTTCAGAAGCTGTTTCTGAACTTTTGTTCAGAAACAACTTCTGAACACACTCAAGACCTTATAGGGGGGTGAAAAACTTTGAGTTTTTGGGGTGAAAAAGGTTGGACAAACCAGTTTTGATGTTTTGAAAACCTTGGGATTTCTTTGAAATTCAAAAGGGGTTTTTTAGGATCAAAAGGTTTTGAGCCAAAATGGCTATGCAAACACAATTAAAAATGCAAGATAAAGAGCTTAGTAACTTACAGAACTCCTTAGCAAAGCTCCAACTGCACTTGGTTTGATTTGGTTGAAGGCTTTCACAAGAGGTTTGAATATTGGTGAAGGTTTTGGAACTTTGGAAAGCTTTGTGTTGATTGGTTTTTTTTCTGGTTATTTGGGGAGATTTGTAGGTTGAAATGAGTAGAGTTTCTGCTCTTTGAATGCTGTGTTAACTGTCTTTGAACAAGTTCTTGTAACCTTGGGCATTGCCTCCTATTTATAGGCCAAAATCAAATCTTTGTCATCATTACACAATCCCAAAATTCAGCTGATTTGTGGCCAAGATCAAGCTGAATCCCTTTGCATTAAATGCTAATGGATAGAGGCAACCCTGCCTTGTACCAAGGGGCAAGATACAGCTTGATTTCAGCCACAAATTCAACTTATTCTAGAAGGTAATGATGAAGAACAAAGCTGATTTGCAATTGGCTAATGCTTGGGGATCAATCCTTGCAATCTCAATGGTTGGTCAATGAAAACGTGCACTGTGATGTGCAGAGATTGAGGGATGAAAAGGCTAAAATTGGCTGGTGTGAGAGGGTGAAAAGCTGCTGCAAAACAGAGTAGGCACTCATGGCTTTTCAAGTGAGAAATCCAGCTGGTTTGACTGGTTTTTGGGGCAGCAAGCAGGAGGAAAGTCCTCAAGCAGGTGGCTGGCAACCTTGTGGTGGTTAGTAGGTCACCTGGGAGGTACTAGAGCTGCCCAAGGGCAAGCCCACTTGCTTGTCACATGCTAGGTTGGAAGAAAAAGCTTCCAACCTTGGCATTAATGGCAAGTCCTTCAACTCTGGCTTTGCTTGGCCCAATTAGCCATGAATGCTACTTAAAATAATTATGGAAATTATATGCAACAAATTCTGGAATTAAATCCAAGAAACCAAAAATCTGCAGAAAAATCGCAGACTTCGCAGTGCGAAGTCCTCAATTTTGAAAAGTTGACTTTTCTGTTGACTTTTGTTGACTTTTGACTTTTTTCCCCTCTTTGATTTTTTTGATTTTTTGTTTTAAAATGCGTAGGACAAAATTAGGGTACTACATTTACATTTCACATCACCTCATGCATTTTATTTATTTGTCATTTTACTTTACATTTGTCATTTTATTTATTTATTTATTTATGTCATTAGAATGTATTTAGGAACAATGTAAATATAAATGAGAATATTGCACCGACACTCACATTTATTTATTCCGCTTTATGTCCCAAAAAGATCAAAGTAAGTGATTAGTATAATCCAAGGAAAAGGGGGCTTTCATTTTGATCCAACGTCATTATGAAATCCCTCGCGTTTAGTTTATTTTATCACACTTAATCTTTTTTAACTCCAAGTAAAAAACATAAAAAACCCAAAAACATTCAAATAATCCAAAAAAATCAAAAACATTTCAAATAATCAAAAACCCCAAAAATTAACCTTAGATTTCAAACCAAGTGACTTTTCTCTTTTTAAATCAAACTTTAATCAATTTATAATTATCTAAACTTTTTTTTTTCAATTTAAAATGAATCAAACCCACATTTTTATTCTTCTATGCCTTTTCGGCCTCTAATCTTTTCTCAAACATTTTTTCAAAACTTTAAAATCAATCAAAACAAATCACTCGGCTTTTTACCCAGAACTACGTGATTTTGATCCTGCTCGGGTACGTAGGCAAAAGACTTTGTCTTTCCAAATCAATAAAAATAACAAAAACATTTTCTTTCTTTTAAACTCATCACTTTAATCCTTTCTCACACTTAAGCATTTATTTACAAAGCAAATAATCAATTTAGCATAAAGATAATTAAAAACGAGAGGTTCCTATAGAGTATTATAGACGTTTAGGGTGCTAACACCTTCCCTTTGCGTAACCAACCCCCGGACCTTGATCTCTTAAAAATAGGGTTTTTTCGAACTTTCTCCCTTTTCCTCGGAAAAATAAAAGATCGGTGGTGAGCTCAAAAATGCGAGTCAACGCTAATTAATAGCTTGATATCCTAAAATCACCGCGACAATTAAGATGCACCAAATTAAGTGTGCGTATGCACAAGGAAAGATTTAATATTCAAAGTTAAGAACCTTTTCATAGGATAAGCATTTAAGAATGATTTACTTAAAGAATGCATCAGATATGCATAAGTTATAATTATAAGTTATATGTATATATTCAAAGAATAAGAACAAAATAATTAAATGACTAGATGTGTCTCCTGTAGGCTCGTTAGTTAGTATACAGGGGGTTCCGGTGAAGTTACCGCCTTAAATGGCAGCTGGAATGATGAAGTTACCGCTCGTGAGGGCAGCTATACATCCAAGTCAAGAAAGTTAATGTGTCTCCTGTAGTCTCGCTAGTTAGAATACAGGGGGTTCCGATGAAGTTACCGCCTTAAATGGCAGCTGGAACGGTGAAGTTACCGCTCGCGAGGGCAGCCACACAAAAGAAAAGAGGAGTCCGGTGTTAGCCTGATATGATAGGAATTTCACCGGTAAGAAGGGAGATGTACTTCGGGGTTACTCCACCCGGATGCACTCCGTAAAATGAACTCAGATAATTATTGTTTGTTCAACGCTGACTTACTAACCTTATGATTAAGAATGATGTATATTAATACTTATGAATCATTATGAGAATATGATGATTAGTCAGCAGAGAAAGAAAGTGATCATAGGATGTCTCCAGATCACTAAGTATGAGTTTAAGTTAAAGATGAGATTATGATAATTATAAGATATGATTGAGACTAATAGCGATCCTAGGTTTCCCCTTGATCGCGAAATATGTAGCGAATGACGGCGATCGTAGGTATCCCCAAGATTGTCAAGAGTAGGCACGGCGACCCTAGGTTTTCCCCGTGGTTGCCAGCAGTAGGTTGGGCTGGAGCTCACTGAGACATTATGTCTCATCCCAATCCTTCTGGTGCAGGGTTTCAGGTAAGCTAGAGATTCGTGAAGAAGTCCATCACGAAGACGCTGGATGGAGTGCAGTTGCTCGTCATGGACAAGCTCAGAAGGTTAACAGATTTTATATGTATATGAGAGTGTATTTGTAAATGATGTTTGAATATTTGTATAAACGAGCCAATTGTACACATTCAGTTGTATTGTATATATATTTATTATTGAAAATTTTAATGTATCCGGTATTAGAATAATACACATGCTAAATATTCTAGATAATTTAGTATGGGTGTTACACATCACAACGATAGTAGACCATGTTCTTTTTCCTTTAAAAGCAAACTTTTTACGCCCGAGCGCGATCAAATCATTTTTCATAATTAAAATCAACCAACACACAAACATTTTCTACAAAGAACTACGTATCTTTGATTTCTCCATCGCACCGGGAGATACGTAGGAGCAAGATTCACATCTTGTCAAGCATATTAAGAAAAAATATAATTTTTCCCCTTTTCTTTATTCCCTTTATATATTTAAGCATAGCAAGCAAAACTTTAAAAACACTTTACCACGTTTTTAAAGTTTTGCTTGCTATGCTTATAGGAGGTTCCCGTTGAGTACAACGGATGTGAGGGGTGCTAATACCTTCCCCTCGCATAATCGACTCCCGAACCCAAAATCTTTAAAAACGTGGTAATTTAGAACTTTTTCCCCTTTTCCCCAAAAAATTAAAAGTTCAGTTGTGATTTAAAATTAGTGAGTCAATGCTTATCAATAGCTTGATCTCCGAAATTCGACGCGACACTACCATTTCAAAAGGGCGTATATATTGATCAAATTTAACAGTGACCAATCTTAAAGGAGGAGGAGGAGAAGTAGGAGAAATTACATCTGAACCAGAATTAGACATAACGTGGAAGAAGTGAAAAATGTAAGAAAAAATTTGAGTGAATTTGGATGAAAGGGGTGGTGTGGTGCATTTACAGGGGTCAAGTTAACAAAAAACGAAAAAAAAAGGGAGGCCCATAAAGGGAGGCCCATTACCGCCGTTTGGTTTGGCGGTAATGGGAAAAAAATAAAAATAAAAAGGCCTGCTACACTGCTTTGCTTCTGTACCCCTGCGCCTGCTACTGCCCCCTGCCATTTCTGTCATTACCGCCAATTGGAACGGCATTAATGGCACTAAACGCAAAAAAAAAACCACAAAAATTGAAAGTGAGTCATTTTGGTAATTTTTTTCAAAGGGGGTCAAAATTTTTTTTTTTGGTATAAGGGTCATAAAAAAAAAATTCTATAAATTGAACTCTAATAATTATATATAAAAAATTAATAGTTTTCAAAACTTAACCTTCAAATATAAATAATTCCAAAACAAATAGGCTTTGGTTAACGATGTCATATTTTGAGCTTATGTCTTCTAGTTTATAAGCTCATATGAGAAAAAGAAAGACTCGTTTGGTAACCTTTTTTTCTCATAAGCTTATAGCTTATTTTTACTAGCTTATAACTTATTTTGATAAACTAGTTCAATTAGTTGATAGTTTATAGCTTTTAGCTTATAATTTTTTCTCTCAATTTTACTCTTGTCATGTTGAAAAAAAAATCACTAGGAAATATATTTTTTGTGTCATTTCATAAGTTAGTTCAACTGTTAATTTTATCGAAAATTGCAAATTCAATTAATTAGCTTATCCGCTATAAACTAGCTTATAAGTTATCCTCTATTTTTTACTAAACAAAGACATTAACATTACCTCATTAAAAGTATCAATAAAAGGAGTGCTAATAGCAACATTGACAACAAAAAAATCATAGAACACATCCCACATTTCTTTACAATAACCCATCTTAGGCCCAAATCGTAATCAACCATTCCATTTCATTTCTTCGTTTTCAAAACAAACCCTAAATTCGTTAAAACCCAAAACACATTTCACTTCACTCACTCTCTCAAGCTCTTCGTCAATGGTGTCACAAATGTCGATTCTCTGTCGAACTCGTTCTCTTCTCACAAAACCCAATTTCACAATCAAATCAATCTCAACATTTCCATATCTCAATCAAGAACCCGAACTTGTAGACCCCGCACCACCCCCAACACAATCCTCTCTCCCACCAAACCCCGCTTCAGGATCCCCACTCTACAACGAAAATTGGCGCAACCCAGTTCCAAAAACTTCATCTTTAACCCCATTTGGTCATTTCACGCGCGCTTCAGTTTCTGAAACCTACGATTCAAACGCGCTTTTGAATGTTTTCGGTGATTGGGTAGCTTCACAACGTTGGGGTGATGTGAAGGAAATGTTTGAAGAATGGGTTAGGAGTTTGGATAAAAATGGGAAACCTAATAAACCTGATGTTAATTTGTTTAATCATTATATTAGGGCTAATCTTATGATTGGTGCTTCTGCTGCTGATTTGCTTGATTTGTTAGCTCAGATGGAACAATTTAATATTTCGCCGAATACAGCGAGTTTTAATTTGGTTCTTAAGGCTATGCATCAGGCTGGAGAAACTTTTGCTGCTGAGAAGCTTCTTGAACGGTTAGATTGTGTTGTGATTTGTGATTTATGATTTTTGTTTGTGTTGTGGATTGAATATCGAATCGGATTGTTCTATTTTAGATGTGAGATCATTTAATTAGTTTAGGATCTCAAATGGTGAAAAGTTATTGATTTACTGATTAATGGCTTGTTTGGTTTGACTTAGTAGAGTTTATTGGCTGGTATAAGCGCTTTTGAGACATGTTTGAAAGAGCTTATGGTATGTTCATAAGCTGTTTTCAGCTCATTTCCATAAGCAAATGCTTATCATGATAAGCACTTATGTATAAACTATTTCTATATCAAAAGATAGAATGAACTCAAGGGTAAAATAAACTCAAGTGAGCCATTCAAAAGTTCTTCCAAACAATCTCACTAAACTTATGCCAGTAGATAAACTCAAATGAGCCAATCTAAACAGGCCCATAGTTTATAGCTTATATTATAAAAGTTTTACTTTATTTTACTTCTTGTTATAGAAATAGAAATAGCTTATGCATAAATGATATGCGTTTATCCAAACTGGACTAAAATCAATTATGCACTTATATTAAAATAATAATTTAACTTTATTTTATCTTTTGTTATTAAAATAGTGTACAGATACGCACTTTTATGATTAATATTTACGCTGTAAGCGCTTAATTAAGTTGTTTTTGTAAGCGTGTTTAAACAATTTATGATGTGTTATGAGTTTTTTTTTTGAGAGGATGTTATGTGTTATTTATATGTGTATGTAAAAGTTAATTTAAGTGTTTATCTTGTTTAATGTGAAGTCCAAATAATTTATAAACGAGCTCTTCTATATGTCCTCTTAGTATTTTGTATGTTATATCTACCCTATTTGATTTGTATGTAACTGATTTTCATATGATAACCTAACTTCCTAGTTTTGTTTTCTTTTCACTGTAGCTAGTTGTATGGTATGAAATGAATATGCGTATGATTTACACTCTCCAGTTTCTAAGTAATTGTTGATTTCATTAGTAATAGGAAAATTAACTGTGATTGGAAAGTATTTTCAGATTTATAGGGAAAATGGTAGTAACAAATAACAATGTTGAAAGAATAGTTTATGGGTTGGCCATAACACTAACTAAACTATTTGTTTCGTCAATTGTTGTTAAAATGAAAATACTTTGTCAAGATTTGGTTAATCTTATTCCTTTGATTATAATCTGTGTCTTGCCTTTTCTAGAGGCTGGTGGACAAAAGTGGTTCTTTGTCATTTGTTTGGAGGTGAGCCAATTCCTATAGGCTTGGTTTTTACAAAGGGATAGCCTCCACTTTAAATGGAGTTTTGCTCCCTAAACCTAGCGGAATGGGAGTATGGGACTTGCTCTTACATTGTATCCTATCTTTTATTATTATTGAACAAAAAATTGAAATGCCAATACCATATCAAATGCTAATAAGCATAACATCCAAACCAATGTCGAAGTTATTCATAATTTATAATAGACTCAAATTGTTTGTCTGTATAATTTGTACGTGTGTAAATTGAAGATTTTCTACTTTATGTATCAAGCTGCGTTTTGTTATCAGGATGCTGCAATCTGGAAATGAAGCTCTTCCTGATGATGAATCATTTGACTTGGTCATTGGAATGCTCTTTTCAACAGATCAGATTGATACTGCATTAAAATATATAGATTCAACTCTAAAACATGGTAACACGTTGTCAATGGATTTATTTATGAAATGTGTGAGGAGTTGTGTCAAACAAGGAAGGCTTGATACGTTGGTGGCAATAATTGAAAAATGCAGGGTGAGTGGTTAATTTTGTTTATGCCTGATGTATTTTTCTCTTGCAGATTCACTATCAACTTGTCATTGTTTCTATATGATTTCTCATTGTTGTATGCAGGCAACAGATCAAAACAAAGCCCTTTGCCCCTCCTGGAAATTGTGCATTTTCATAGCTGAAGTTGCAATTCGAGCGGATAATAGCAAGTTAGCCTATTATGGCCTGGAGTTTATGGCTCGATGGATTCTAAAGGGTGAACGTGCAAGACCTCCTGTGTTGCTTTCTGTAGATGAAGGTTTAGCCGTGTCAGCTCTGTTGACTGCAGGTAGAACCTATAATTCTGAGCTGCTAGGAGCAGCATGGGCTGTTTTGGACCGTTCGTTGCGTAAAAAGAAGCTTCCAAATCCAGAATCTTATCTCGCAAAGATATATGCCCTTGCATCATTGGGCAATTTACAAAAGGCAGTTGGCACTCTGCATGATTATGAGTTTGCTTATGGAAATTCTGATCAAGAAGCTGACGACTTATTCTGCCCATTTACTTCTTTACATCCATTGGCTGTTGCATGCTCAAAGAAGGGTTTTGAGACTTTGGATACGGTATGTCTTTCTCTCTGTTGAAGAAAACTATCACTTTTGTCTAACCTTTAGGATTTGTTATTATTTTTTATGTTGACATTTTATTATTTACAAGTTTCTGTTGGAAATAGGTTAACAAAGTTTCATTATATATGTGTGTGTGTATTTCCTAAATATATATTTTCTTAAAAAGTTTTGTATTACTTTGACATAAGCAGCATTTATATATTTATTATACTACCCTTTTGCCACCTTGAATTACACGTATGTAACTTGATTTAATCATGTTATTTTATATTTAGGTTTATTTTCAACTGGAGAATTTAAGCCGTGCTGAACGTCCATACAAGTCTGTTGCTGCACTAAACTGCATCATTGTAGGATGTGCGAACATATGGGACCTTGATCGAGCTTACCAAACTTTTGAATCAATTGTTTCTACTTTTGGGTTGACTCATGATATTCATTCGTACAATGGGCTTATGTATGCATTTGGGAAGGTCAATAAGGTGATGGATCTTGCTCCCCACTCACCTTTTCTTACACAATCTTTCTGCCCATTCTCTTTAGTTCCATAATTCCATTGCCCCTTTTGAAAGGATGGGTTGATCTTAAAACTAGTTTTGTTATTGCTTTGCATTCATGATAGTTGACATATAATGTTGTTGATTGCCCCTGTTAGGAACCTTTCTTTTGGTATATTGAAAGAATTTCCAAAACTGGGCAGAAATGAATAAACAAGAATAAAGATTTATCAGCAAAATTGTAAAAGAAGTTTTGCTTGTGCTCTGCATTCATGATATTTGACGTATAAAGCTATCGATTGCCCCTGTTAGGAACTTTTGTTTTGGTATATGAAAAGAATTTCACAAACTGGGCAGAAATGAATAGAATGATTCTAATAAGAATAAAGATTCATCAACAAAATTGAGAAATGAAGAATTCTTTGAATATCTTTCTGTTACCGTCAATTGAATGGGATACTCTTTCCATTTGTATGGTTGCGCAACCCACTAACTGCCCCATAAGAAATTCTCCCATAATTTTCCTACTCGGCCCCTTTATTGGGCTTAGGTCCAAGCCTGCTTTCTAACAATTTTTTTTAAAATCTTAGTTATTTTCCTGCTTTTATTTTTTATGTGCTACAGAAGGGTCTGAAGTGTTAAACAATTAATCACTTATTACTACTTTAATTATCATTTGGCAGACACATGAAGTTTCAAATGTGTTTGGGCACATGGTAAGTTCGGGTCTCAAGCCTAATGCAAAGTCGTATTGCCTGCTTATCGATGCCCACCTGATTAACCGGGATGCCAAATCTGCTATCCGAGTGCTTGATGATATGGTAACTGATGATTCTGTTTAAAAAACCAATGAATCAAGTATAATTGTCCTGCAAAGGTCGTTGACATGTCAAATTTATTTGCAGATAGCTGCTGGATTTGAACCGATGAAAGGGACACTTAAAAAGATCAGAAGGCGATGCATACGAGAGTTCGACTCTGAAAGCGATGAACGACTGGAGTCAATCGCTCGATCTTACAATTACCGACTGGGTTCTGAAGCCCGACGAAACATGCTGTTTAATCTTAATTATAGTACTGAAATGGCTTGAATGGTAAGTTTTTACTCTTTTTATCGTATAATATATTTGAGCAAAGTTATTTTTGATAGTTTAATTTGCATTGCAGTGCGTACATTTTGGTTAAGAGTCTTTATTCTTTCACACACACTCACAGGTGCATACGGGAAAGACTGTTTTGAAGGGCTCCCTTGCATTATTTTTTTTGTAACCCCTCCCCTTTCTCTGGTCTGATCATGTTCTTTGGCATTAAAGGGTTTTGTTTATCTTGTCGCCACATTTATATCCTTTAAACTGAATTGAATTGTTTTGGTACCAAAGCCACTCTTCGTATTGATATATACAATACTATTTCTTTTTTGCAGGTGCACTTGTCTTTGATGGCAAAATGAATTTTTTATAAGCCAATCGGTAATTCTTTTTATTGCATCCATTACCAAGAGAATCCCTGTATGTATATTAGTGGATGTTACTCTGAGGTTTGCCGACGCAGATTGATGCGAGGAATTTTTCCTTTCTGTATTTATGTGTTTATGAAGCGGGGAAGGGCATTGAAGATGGAATTTGCTTTTTAGGGGATATCTGAGCAGTGAAGTTCCTAGTATAAGTTTTTTTTGAAATAATTGTAGGACACATCCAAATTCAGTAGGATAAATGATATTAAAGTAGACATCTCTTTTATGGTTCTTAATTTTTTGTATTTTACGATTCCTACTTTGAAAACCACTTCTAAGTTCTAACGGCTAGAAGCAGCAAGGATTTTGAACCTTGTAAAAGAATTACAATCCTAATTGTATGGACCTGTGGTTGTATTTCTTTCTGCTGCAAATAATGGCAACATTTTTAATTCAGTTTGGTTTCTAAAATGTATAAAATAACACTATTAAGTATTGAATGTATGTGAGTGGAGGTGTGCGCAAGAGTTAATAATCATGTTAACTTGTCACATACAAAATAGTCTTTTCTGCCCAAATAACGAGGAACGTATACCGAAATAAATGTTTTTTTTTGTTAAAATAGTTTTTTATCTCTGTTCTTAAATGCATTTTTGTAATGTTTAATCTTTTTCTTATAATTTTGTAACAAACAAATTTTTTAACGAGCTCGACAGATGATTGTGTATTGTAATGTACAGTTGTTCTCATCCATCCACTAACAATATATGATAACAAAGTATTACCAAAAATACTTTACTGCCCATGCTCAATTTTTCACCAAAGATTTTTCTTCACAAAGTCAGGGCTATTTTGAATATTGCTCACCGTGGAATTTTCCAAGTTTAATCCCAGTTTGAGTGACATAACTTGATAAGTTCACATTCAGTCACCTAAGTTGTTTGCAGGGCTAGGTAGCATAGGTAATGATGACACAAAAAAAATTCGCGGCAAGTTTCCCTCCCATTCTATTATTGTTGATTTTGTAATTTTAAGTAAGAAGAATTATACCAGAAAATTAACAAGGTTGAACAAAAAATAATGAACAGTATTGTACATATATTTTTTATAACAATACGGGAAATTACCATTGACTTCTATGCATATATAGTGAAAAAAAAAATTTATACTTTCGATAATATACTAAAAAATATTTAATTTGTTGCTAAATTTTTCTAAACAATCAAAAAAAATTGTACATATTAATTAGTTAATTGAATGACAAATGGATATTAATGAGTAAACCATCAAATTGGTCTCTGTCTTTGTAAGTCACTCTCAAATTAGTCCATGACTCTAATAATATTTTAAATTAGTCCCTGCATTTGTAAAAAATTTCTCAATATGGTCATCAAGTTTATGTTTTTGTCACATCATGAGGGACCCAATTGTTTTTTTTTAATACAAAGACAATTACTATTTTGAAATATTAACAGAGTCAGAGACTAATTTTAGACTAATACGTTAAGGTTGAACCGGTCTTCTTAATAGTTCAAACCCATGACTAGGTTAATACATTAAGGTTGAACCGGTCTTCTTAATAGTTCAAACCCATGACTAGGTTAATATGTTAAGGTTAAACCGGTCTTCTTCTTAGTTAAAAACTTTTGTATAGGTTCAAAACCCATGACTAGGTAAAGCTCTCTCAATCTTACTCTTCCTCTCATATTTTTCATATTATCTTCCTCCATCTTCATTTTCTCTAACAAGTGTTTTCTTTCTTTTGCAGGAATTTCATAAAGGTATATCACACAACTTCTAATTTTTCTTTCAAGTTCATTATTTTTAGCTTACTTTTTAAAATAACATCAAACATGAAGATCTATGAGAGGGTGGATAAAACTACGAACAGAAACAACATAAACAAATAAAAAATATTTGATCTTTTCTTTGTAAACTTATTTTATTTCAAAAATTTATATATTTTCACTCTTTATTTTTTATTTTTTTTACAGCTAAAATGAAATAAATGTCGGATGGAAGTTTAGAGGAAGGGGAATAAAGTTTAAGGGATTGAAAATTGTGTGTCTCAGACTGTCCATGGATGAGAAAAGTGAGTAGTAGAAATATCAAACAAAAAGACCATAGATAAATCCTTATTTGTTACAAAAATTAAACTTAAATACTATATTTATTTAATATTATTTATTAAATGGCAGGTTTAAAACAAAAATTTGTATAAAATTACAAATTTGATTTTGGGGTAATGAATATATAATTTTTTCTTAACCATTTTTTTTTACTGTTGTTACAATTTAAATCGGTTTAGATCTAAAAAGTTTTGAAATAACAAATCTAAAATGAAAATAAACACATGAGAAGTATTCAAATAAGAGCTAAAAAGTTTTACAATTACAGAACCAAGACCTAAAGAACAAAAATTGCATTGTATTTTGATAGGGACAATCATTTAAATCAATTCTTATTCTTAATAATACACAATTCCAACAGAAGAAAGTAAAAAATATATATTACAACAGGAAGCTAATATGTCAGTTGTTGCCTTCAGAAGCTAGTCTTCAGAAGCTGACCTTCAGAAGCTGCCTTCAGAAGCGACCTTCAGAAGCTGACATTCAGACGCTGCCTTCAGAAGCTGACCTTCAGAAGCTGGCCTTCAGAAGCTGACCTTCAGAAGCTGACCTTCAGAAGCTGACCTTCAGACGCTGCCTTCAGAATCTGACCTTCAGACGCTGACCTTCAGAAGCTACCTTCAGCAGCTGACCTTCAGAAGCTGCCTTCAGACGCTGACCTTCAGAAGCTGACCTTCAGAAGTTGACCTTCAAAATATGTATGGACTATATATTAAAAAAAATATATCTCAGTATATGTATTTTTTTACGGTTATATGTCCCTTTATGCTTATTTATTAAATTTTATGTAAACAATATATTTCTTTTCAAAAAAATGTGAACTATATGTTAGTAAAAATATACGCCAGCATACATTGTTTTATCTATGAAATTTAATATGAATCATATATTAATAAAATATATGTGAGTGTATGCAATATATATTAATCAAAATATATCAAAGTATACGTTTATTTTACGGGAATATGTCAGTATATATTTATTTATAATGAGAACTATATATTGATAAAATATATGTGAGTGTATGGACTATATATTAAAAGAAATATCTCTCAGTATATATTTTTTTACGGGAATATGTTAGTATGTTTATTTATGAAATTTTATGTGAAATGTATTCTATTAGAACACTGAAACATATTATGTATTTTTCACTGGACCCATATTAGTATTTTTCACGCTGAAACATATTAGTAAATAAAATCCATGACTATTTTTAATTATTAGTTTTTTAATATCGTTAATACTAAAATGAAATTTAATATGAATCATATATTAATAAAATATATGTGAGTGTATGCACTATATATTAATCAAAATATATCAAAGTATACGTTTATTTTACGGGAATATGTCAGTATATGTTTATTTATGAAATTTTATGTGAAATGTATTCTATTAGAACACTGAAACATATTATGTATTTTTCACGGGACCCATATTAGTATTTTTCACGCTGAAACATATTAGTAAATAAAATCCGTGACTATTTTTAATTATTAGTTTTTTAATATCGTTAATACTAAAATGAGAGCAATATCATAATACACTTACTATGATCAACCACGCTTCAATTTTCAAAAGTTGTTTTTTTTTCTTAGAAATGATTCACTAAAAACTCATTGGAGCATACAATTAAAACACGGGACCTATATTAATATTTCTCCAATCATAGATGGAAGCCATATAAGTGACTAAAATCAGAGACCAATTTTAATTAGTCACGGGACCAATTTTTTTTTTAATATCATCAACATAAAAATGAGAACAATATCATATAATACACAGACTATGATTTTTCATACTTCATACATCAAACACTATCACTATTTGTAAATTGTTATTTACAAATGATCAGGAATTACAACACAACTGTCAAAATTGGACGTGGATGGACAACATTATGCTCTGCCAATCGTATTGGTCCTAACGATCCTCTAGAGTTTAAGTGTGATTCTATCATGGCCAAAAATATTGTAATCGTGTTAAAATATTCTCAACGTTGAATACTTGTTTTTCTACAATCTAGAATTTCTATTACATCAATATATATTTGTTCGTATTAAAATTTAATTATTTTGTCATTTTTTTTTACTACCGATCAATATATATTAGTATGCTTTAAATACTTTAGATATTTTCATTATGGACAAAAAAAATTCACTATACCCAGCGCAACTGCGATGCAACGCGCGGAGCTACCCGTGCTGTAGCACGGGTATCTCGACTAGTTTAAATCCAAAAACCGTAACACAAGCAACGAAAAATACAATTAAATTATTACTATTCAAAAAATTATAAAGTATTTAAATATAAATAAAATCGAGATAACAGCTTGATAATACTAAGAACAAGTCTTGCGGACCCAATACATATTCCCTCATGTGTCAATCAAAACCAACTTTTCACTTTTTTGATTTATTAAATAAATGATGTATCTGCCTATATTATACACCGTCCGTAAAATGGAAGATCATTTTCTTCTTTTATGACAAAAAAGTGTCTGTGTGTGTGCATAAACACTACACATTTGTTCGTAGGAGAATACAAAAGTAACAACTCTAGAATATCTTAAACGTGGCATTTAGGGTGCACAAATACTAAATTTGTGCACCATGCACAAGTTTTCTTGTGACCATTAGATCAAATGAATAACATAGTTTTATTATAGACCCTCAACACTAGATTCTTTTCACCATTCTCTCTCCACCATCCCCACCCAGCCACCCACCACCAGCAACAACATCAACCCCGTCTCCTTCTGTTTTTCATGCCTTCTATTTTTAATTTAATTTCATTAAATAAAATAAAACCTTACAATTTAACAGATAAAAAATGAAATAATCATTCATGTTGAACCCATTGAAGCTCCAAGTTTTGATCATGTCTTGAGCAAGGGTATTTGAGGAGAATTTTATTCAGATCTAAAATCTCATGCATATCTATTTTTCCATGAAAAAAAAATGGCACTGATTATAGTGATGCAAGCATGAACAACAGCAAATCTATGTTGAAAACTTTGAAATCCAGCAAAAAGTATCAATGTTTGTGGGTATTGTTTTTAGTGAGAAGTTGGGTTTTTAGAGAATTGAAGAGAAGGGGTAGGGAGAAGAAGAATGGTGGGTGGGTGGGTGGAGAATCGTTTCAATTGATGAAGTGTTGTAATTCTATAAGAAGCAACAACAGTCCCGGGCCAAAATTTAATAAGAAGAGGGTGGTGGTAGTCAAAGAAATAAGGTTTTGTTGATTAGGAAGCAGAAAAAGTCAGGTTTGAGAGATGGGGAAGGAGAAGAGCTGGGAAGGATAGGAAGGTGCTCTGACTTGTTCAAAGGACAAGCAGAACCAACACACTTTCGTGGATGATGTGGCGAGGAAGATGGGTGTTAGATTTGATAGTGATAGACTATCATAAAAATATGTTCTTCAGTTGATCTAATGGTCAAAATAAATTGATCAATGTGAGTAACTAACTTGTGTATGGTGCACAAATTTAGTATTTGTGCACCCTAAACGCCACCTATCTTAAACCTTATCCACAAGGTGCATGTCCTTGGAGAATAAATCAAAGTGCATGAATTATTCCTCACACAAACACATAATGCCTTTGTCCATGGCAACAACCAACACCAAACACATTACTCACTTGTTAAACCAATCTAATCCTATCTCTCACTCTCACCTTAAACAAATTCACGCTCAAATACTTCGCACAATTCACACCCCAAATTCCTTCACATGGAACATTCTCATACGATCCTACGCTAAATCCACACTTCACAAACACAAAGCTATTCTTCTTTACAAAGCAATCATAACAGAACAAGAAAATGAACTCTTTCCTGATAAACACACTTACCCTTTTCTTCTTAAAGCTTGTGCTTACTTGTTTTCGTTATTCGAAGGAAAACAGGTTCATGCCCATGTTTCCAAACTTGGGTTTGAGTTAGATCCTTTTATTTGTAACAGTTTGATTCATTTCTATGCTTCTTGTGGGTGTTTGGAAATGGCGCGTAATGTGTTTGATAGAATGTGTGAAAGGAGGAATGTGGTTTCGTGGAATGTAATGGTTGATTCTTACGCCAAGGTTGGAGATTATGATACTGTTTTGATTATGTTTTGTGAGATGATGAAGGTATATGAACCTGATTGTTACACGATGCAGAGTGTTATTAGGGCTTGTGGTGGTTTAGGTTCGCTTTCGTTGGGTATGTGGGTTCATGCTTTTGTTTTGAAAAAGTGCGATAAGAATGTGGTTTGTGATGTTTTGGTTAATACTTGTTTGGTTGATATGTATTGTAAATGTGGATCGTTGGAAATTGCGAAGCAGGTTTTTGAAGGAATGTCTTGTAGAGATGTGAATTCATGGAATTCAACTATTTTAGGTTTTGCCATGCATGGGAAAGCTAAGGCAGCATTGGATTATTTTGTCCGAATGGTGAAGGTGGAGAAAATTGTGCCGAATTCTATCACTTTTGTTGGTGTGTTGAGTGCATGCAATCATAGCGGAATGGTTAATGAAGGGTTGATGTATTTTGAAATGATGACTAAGGAGTACAATGTTGAACCAAGTTTGGTGCATTATGGATGTCTTGTTGATCTTTATGCTAGAGCTGGACATATCCAAGAGGCTCTGAATGTGGTTTCAGAAATGCCGATTAAACCAGATGCTGTAATTTGGAGGAGTCTTTTAGATGCTTGTTGTAAGCAACATGCAAGTGTTGAGCTAAGTGAAGAAATGGCAAAGCAAGTTTTTGAGTCAAACGGGAGTGTTTGTGGTGGTGCTTATATTCTTTTGTCAAAAGTGTATGCTTCAGCTAGTAGGTGGAATGATGTAGGTTTGCTTAGAAAGCTAATGAATGATAAGGGTGTGAGTAAAGAGCCTGGTTGTAGTTTAATAGAGATAAATGGTGTTGCTCATGAATTTTTTGCTGGAGACACCAAACATCCACAAAGTAAAGATATATATAAGTTTATGAATGAAATTCAAGAGAAACTAGAATCTGTAGGGTATTTACCTGACTATTCAGGTGCACCTTTGATTGATGAGATTAATGAAGGGAAACAAAATACTATGAGGTTGCATAGTGAGAGATTGGCCATAGCTTTTGGGCTTTTGAATTCAAAACCAGGCATGCCAATAAGAGTGTTTAAGAATCTTAGAGTGTGTAATGATTGTCATAAGGTTACTAAATTAATATCTAGAATTTACAATGTGGAGATAATTGTAAGAGATCGTGTTCGATTTCATCACTTTAAAGATGGGAGTTGTTCTTGTCTGGACTATTGGTGATAGATGCCGTTGTGTGAGGTATGTCTTGAAACATAAGGCTTTTCTATACATACATATACACATGGGGAATGTTAATACACACCCATTCAAAAATTAGGTGTATATTAGCATGATACACCTTTTTGTTTTGGACAAAAAAAACCATTTTCTCTTAAGGTCTAAACCAATGGTTGCCACACATGATATATTTCAACCATTAGAAGCAAGGAAGAGAGACAGAGTTATAAAAAGTTAAGAGCTTAGGGAACTATTTTTGTGTATGCATATAAGAGAATCTAGTAAATATTGTTTTCAAATATTGTTTTTCCCTACATTTTGTTTTCCCCTAAGCAGCTTATGCTTGGTTAAACCCTGCTCTCAAATTGTGCAGATACCATAAACTAAGATCCACATGTAGTGGAATAAAATGAACATAATGAAGCAAAATCATTTTTTCTACTTCTAAATGCTTTCACTTTTCAAGCCACAAATAATGTCATATGTTATCGAATATTAGATTCTTTGAATACTTCTCATATTACTTAAATTTATGCTGATGTAGCATGATCCAATATTGCTGATAAAAGAAAGAGCGTCCATTAAGATGCAAGGGCTGCAGCAGCTTTCTGAAATGGAATGCAATAGCAGTACCAATGCCAGTTTGTGTGGATATCTTGTTGCCTACAAATGTTACCAAAATGTTAGAATATAATAAGAGATTTTTTATTTTTTTTTGGTCAAGAATATAATAGGAGATTTATTATTTGTTAAAGTGACACTAATGACCATTTTATATCGTTTCTGAGCTGATTTGAACTCTGTCTCTTGATATTGCAATTAAAACACTTAACACTGATCAAACACCTCATGAACAAATAGAATAGAAGAGTATAGTATAACAAAATTGAAGTTAAAAAAAAAGAATGATGGATTGCATTTTCAATAGATAAGAAGATCAAATGAATTACCAAACACCACTATAGAGAATCCAATGACAAAAACTCTCTTCAACACATTTCCAACTGCATGTGTTAGTGGTGCAACACGTTCCAAAGTATTAGTAGCAAGCTGCAATTATAACATCAAAAAATGTTAAAGTTTTCATTATTTGTACATCAATTTGAGTCTGCAAAGAAGAAAAGCATCAAACATAGAAGTAAAGTCTCAAGCCTTAACCAAATCACCAGGATGCCTGATTGTAAAGATGGTAAAACATTCCAATCCTGACACTTACACCCTTATATATGGTTGTATTGTGTGATTTAGAAATATTGACCCCTTACAACCAACAACCAACATTTAAGGTATTGGTGAGTTTGAAGATAGGAAGCAAGAATGATATATCGCTTGTACGCAGCTTGACTACCATCCTCTAATGTTGCTTTATACACTGTTCTATAGGTACTCTTTCCCATTATTTCAGCTGTCGGACACAAGAGATGGTCAGCCGTAAAAGCCAATGGTCTATAAACATGAACCAGTTTGCCTCTGGCATTAACGCCCGCTTCAACTTCTCCCGCAATAGGAGATATTCCTTTTCCTGTCCAGCCAGAAGCAGCAGCTGCTGCTCTCCCTGTAGCCTGTCCACCCTCGGCATTCAATGTTTTTTTCTTTTTCGGTTCAGGCAGAAGACTAGGGTGCAGTAGACTATAAATAGGACTACAAGGACCACTCCTGCCACTGTGAGGATTATGTCTTTGGTACCTAGTTTCTTGTGATGCCGGTGCTTCAATGCTTCAGAAGGTGCACCTTGTCCTACATAAGGATCTGGAGAGGGACATGGATTCGAAGGACTATAGCTAATAGCTACATGGTTGAATATTTTCCACATATGAGCTTAAGTTAAATTTCTGTGTTAATAAAGTTGGAACAGGACCAGAGATTATTATGAGAAACACTAAAGAAATTAAGACTGTCAAAGGTGGTTGGAATTTCTCCACTAAGATTATTTGGTGACAAATCAAGCTCTCTAAGCATTGAAATGTTTCCTATACTTTGAGGAATGTGGCCACTAAGTTCGTTATGACAAAGAAATCTCTCTAAGTTCCCTTAAGTTACCTAAAGAAGCAGGAATGCTTCCAGTAAAAAAATCATGATCCAAGATAAGATTTTGAAGCCTAAAGAATCCATTTTTATATCTACCACCCCAGGAGTTAGGAATAGAACCTGAGAGATTATTGTGTTGAAAAGACATGAAAGTGAGAGAATTCAAGATAGTTAGGCTAATTTGGTCTTGAACCGAAGAATAAATTGGAGCTATAGTTAAGCCTATAGAGCTTAGTGGAATATCCAAAGCTCTCTTGGATTGTATTGATTTTCTTCTTACAAAGCCAGAACTCCCACATAAAACAAATTTGTATGCTCCTTCTTTCAAAAAAAAAAAAATTTGTGTGCTCTTCGATCTTTATATACTAATGTGTAATTAGGAAATTTTAAGTGAGGAGGTAGTCTCAATTGGTCAAACCAAAGAAGGTTGCCTTTTCATTTTTTATTTTTAAATTACTTGTTAGATTTTGTTTTTTGAACGAAAACATAAACATATTTGTAACGCCCTTTTTTTACTCAATATTTCACTTAATAATTTCAAATCCACAATCAAATAATATAATATTAAAACAAACAAATATTCTTGTATTGAATGTAGAAACTATTTTTGGTATTAAATAACTTTCAATTTATTATAAGTAATTATTTTTGGTATTAAAGTTTCCACAAAAAACAAGTATTTATTGAGAAAAATTAAATTTCAATCATTTGTGAAATAAATTGACACAAATTTTAATGCATAATTTCTATATTGGATATTTTAACATGTGTCATAAGACACATATCCCTAAGGAAACATGTTACTGCATTTTCTTAATAAAATATCAATCAGTTGTGGAATAAGATAAAAACTTGATTCCTTAATACTCCCTCCATAACAAAATATAAGCAAAATTCAACCATTTCAGTTGTAACTAATTATAAGCAAAATTGACTTTTTTTGTCATATTTAAGGATAATATACCTGAAATACCCTTACTTTAATTTTTTAAATGCACACACGTTTAACAACAACACCTTGAAAATATACTACTGTACACCACAATTAATGAGGGCAAAATAGGTTATTTAACTTAAATTAAATAACACAAACCACATTCCTTAAAAAATGTGAATTGGTCAAATTTGCTTATAAAAAGTTATGGAGGGAGTATGACACATTAACGGGGAGAGTAATGTATACAAAAGTGTCACAAAACGAGTAAAGAATATGTGCACAAAAATATTGGACACAAAATTTTGAGAATATGATATTTAAAAATATTTAATACTTTTATATTTTTTTTTGAAGAAAAAGAGAGCTTATATCATTTCATTAGAAATTAAAGTGGTAATACATGCTGGAATATCATCAAAGACACGGAAGCTAGAACTATATGTGGCTGCCTTAGCTAACTCGTGGGCAACCGCATTTGCTTGCCTCCTAATAAACTCAACATGAGAGTTTGTTAAGTAAGAATTACAAAAGTGAATACTATTCTCCATAATAGAGCCAAATTCGATGAGATCTCCACGGCCACTATTAAAGTAATCAGCTACTTTTTTCGAATCAACCTCAAAATCAACATTTGTGAGCTGAAGTTCGTGGATCCATCGAATAGCATGATACAGTCCTAACGCTTCTCCGATATCTACGGAGCATAAAGGAGTGAACCATATGATCTTGGAGCGGATATGATGTCCTTCTGAGTCACGAATACACATGCCTATGCCTATCTTGTTTGCAGAGGTAGAAAAAGAGGCATCAACATTACATTTAAACCTTCCGCTCCTCGGTTTCATCCATCTGGTGTCCCCTTCCCTGTTCTCCACATTCTGGGCAGTGAGCTGATTAAAGCCTGTAGATGCAGCTGTGGGAACATATCTTGATATGTCTAGCTTGCGGTTGGAAGTCCTCCAGCCTTCCAGCAGATGCTTAGCTCTTTCGAGAATAGTGACAGTCGAGTCTGACAGTTGCTGCCATAGTTTGAGATTTCTGGCCTTCCAGATGCTCCACAATATGGTGACCATGAATTCGGCTTGGGCAGTTGAGACTCGTTGCAAGAGATTAAAAATGATGTCTGGCGCATTATCAAAGAGATTCAGAAGCGGCGAAATAAGATGCCAAACATTAGCTGACCTCCAGACGTCTATGGATGAGTTACAATGGAAGAATATATGGTAACTATCCTCATGGGGGTCGTTGCATGTTACACAAGCTGTCGGACAATTGACACCTCTATTCTTGAGCTTGACTCTCGTGTGAAAACAGTCTCTACAAATTCTCCAGACTAAGTTCTTGACCTTTGGAGGTACTTTCAGCTTCCAAATTCCACTCCAGTGCCCGGGTTTCCTCAAGTGCTCATTGTTAATAACCTCTTCGATGCAGATGCGATACGCACTTCTGACGGAATAACAACCATTCTGTTCAGCCTTCCAAACCAGTCGATCTGCTTCGACCTGAGGATACAATGGAGTATTCAAGATGCTTTGAGCTCGTTCGTTGGGAAAAAGGTTTTGAACTAACTGGACATTCCAAGTTTTAGTGTTTTGGTCAATCAGATCTCCAACAGAATACTGTCTAAGCGCCAACATATTGGGTCCCACAGGAGGAATATTTGTACCTGTCCCTATCCAGGGTTCGCCAACAATAGGGATGCTATGTCCTGTACCAATTTTCCAGCGGGCACCTTGCCGAACAACCACTTTGGCACTGAAGATGTTGCGCCATACAAAGCTTGGGTTATGTCCCAATTTTGAGTCCAGATAGTTGTTATGCGGGTAGTACCTAGCTTTGAATATTTTTGAGACTAAGTTGTCACCTTCAGTTTGGAATTTCCACCCCTGTTTTCCAAGCATTGCGACATTAAATGATGCCAAGTCTTTGAAACCCATTCCTCCATGACTTTTGTGGACAGTTAGCTTCTCCCAAGATAACCAATGAAGACCTCTGTTTCTTGTTCCCCCATGACCCCACCAGAAGGCATTCATCATTTTTTCATTGTCATCCAAAAGAGTGTCTGGTAACCGAAAGATGCTCATAATATAGGACGAAATAGCATGTAGAACCGCCTTGATCATTACCTCCCTGCCTGCCTTTGACAGGCATTTGCTGCTCCAGCTACTAATCTTCTGCCACACTCTGTCCTTGATAAAGCTAAAGGTCGCTTTTTTACTTCGACCTACCATTGATGGTAACCCAAGATATTTTCCGGTTCCAAGCACCGCACGTACTCCTAAGACATTAGTAATTGATTGCCGGAGAGGTTCCTGGACATTTCTGCTGTAGAAGATTTCAGATTTCGGAAGACTGATAGCTTGTCCTGATGCTTCCTCATATGTTGTCAAAATCTGCTTCATAACCTGAGCTTGGCTATCTACTGCCTGGAAAAACAAAAAGCAGTCATCTGCAAACAGCAAATGGGATACTCTCGGAGCACCACGACAGATACGAACGCCTTGAAGTTCCCCTCTACTCTCAGCATTTCTAATCAGAGCTGACAGTCCTTCAGCACACATGATGAATAAATAAGGTGATAAGGGGTCACCTTGCCTAGGGCCCCGCCCGGGTATAATAGGACCTTCCATCTCCTTGTTTACAATAACCGAGTAGTCCACTGATTCTACACACATCATGATCCATCCTACCCACTTCTCGGAGAACCCCATTTTGATCATGACATCTCGGAGGTAAGCCCAATCAATCCTATCATAAGCTTTGCTGATATCTAGCTTTAGAGCTACACTTTTCTCGTTACCCCTCGTCTTCGTCTTCATATAGTGAACCAGCTCGATAGCCACTAACGCGTTATCCAGAATGGATCTTCCAGGGACAAAAGCTGACTGAGAGTCTGATATGCACTTGTGTAACACCTTCTTCAGCCTATTGGCCAGGACTTTTGAGACTAGTTTGTAGAGGACGTTGCACAGTGCTATGGGTCGCCAATCTTTCATGGTTTTCTGGTTTGTTCCTTTAGGGATTAGAGCTATGTTTGTGGAGTTCAAAGATGGGGGAAAAAGCCCTTCATTCAACCATTGGCAGCACTCCCCAAAAATGTCTTCACTACAGACAGACCAAAAGTGTTGATAGAAGCCAGGATTGAAACCATCAGGGCCCGAACATTTGTCAGGCTGCATGGAGAACATTGCATCTTTAAATTCTTCCTGCGGAAAAGGAGCTACTAACTCGTCATTATCGTCGTTATTTAGCACCTGACTGATTACATTGATAACTGGTGTACGAACACTATCTTTCCTATCAAACAGCTCTTCAAAGTAGCTCTTTGCAATTGATCGCATCCCTCTGTCATCTGTAACGCGGATCCCTTCCTCGGTTTCAAGGGAGAGTACCTGATTCACTTTCTTCCTCGAGGTGGCTGATGCATGAAAGAATTTCGTATTCAAGTCTCCTTCCCGGTACCAGTGTGTTTTTGCTCTTTGTCTCCAATACAAATCATCCTGAACCATCAAATGGTTAAGTTTCTTCCTCAAACTCTCGAACTGAGCTTCATTTTGAATTCCAAAAAAGTTACGGCTTCTACCCAACTGTTGCCGGCATTCTTCAATATCAACGCGAATTTTGTTACAATGAGATTTACTCCATTGTGTCAGTTCCTCGGCACAAACTGATAATTTAGTCATAACACCACTGCCCGTACTCCCAAGCCAGCTGTTATGAACCACTTCATTCAGACTATCTTCTAATTTCCAAGCATTCTCAAACTTAAACGATTTTTTCCTTCTATGCGGTCTTTCTACCGGTGTTCTATCCAGCAAGATGGGGAAATGATCAGAAGATGGAGCTACGAGATTTTCCAGCTTGGCATTTGGAAACATCTGCATCCAAGAATCATTAGCTAAAGCCTTGTCTAATTTCTCTTCTACCGCTCGGGGGGTACCCAGACTTTTGAACCAGGTGTACGGGTAACCCTCCATATGAACATCAACTAGGCCAGTATCTTGAATAGCATTTCTGAAGCCTCTAATGAGCCAGGCGGGGCGGGTAGTTCTACCTTTTTTCTCGTCCGCATGTAAGATGTCATTAAAGTCTCCCATTAGACACCATGGCAGGTTGCTTTGGCTGGCAAGGTGGCGAATGAAATTCCATGAGTCTCTTCTTCTACTCACTTCTGGATACCCATAAAAGCCTGTGAAAATCCAATCACCTCTATTGTCTTCTTCAACTTTAGCACTAATATGATTAGAAGAGTAATTAACGATGCTACAGTTAATCGTTTTTCGCCAGAATAAAGCTATGCCTCCCCCTCTGCTAGTTCTATCCGGAGCAAAGCAATAGTCAAAACCCAACAAGTAAAGAAACTCCTCAATTTTATTATTGTGGACAAGTGTCTCACTTAAAAACAGGACATCCGGTTTATAGTACCGAACTACTCCCTCCGTCCCAAATTGTATGACGTTTTGGGCATTTCACACGTATTAAGAAATATAATTAATTTTGTGTGGGAAAGAGATATTAGGAGTTGTTTTACAAAATTGTCCTTAATAAATGATATGGGAAAGATAAATTAAAGAATTGAAAAAATATAGAGTAATAAATAGTTAAGGATATAATAGGAAAAATAACATTAATGTTTCATTGGTATTGTAAAGCGACATATAATTTGGGACACATTTTTTTTCTAAAACGACATACAATTTGGGACGGAGGGAGTAGGAATTTTAGTTTAGGAACTACGCTCAGGTTTCCCAAGCCTCGGCAATTCCAAGCCACAAGACTCATTGATCTCGGCAGGCCTGGTTATCAGGTCCCGCCGTTACATTTTGTTCATCAAACATAGGATTATTAATTACAGACACTTCTTTTGGAAATATACTACGCGACTTATTCTGATCGTTCTGCCCTTCCTTTCCTGTATCAGCTCCTTCAGCAAGGGTAGTTCTCGATCTTTTCTTGGGTCCAGTATCTTCCTGTGGTCCACCTTCTCGACTGGCTCCTCTTGCACTAGCCATAAAAGAATCTGGCTGCACCGGACTGCGTGCAATAGGGATTCTTCTGTGTCTGGGTCCGGACTGATGCTGAACCATTGCCTTGTCTCTTCTGACTGTTTTAACTCGGCTTGGTTGGATAGCTTTATCTTTGTTAAAAGCTGCACGGTAATCAATAGCATTCTTGTAGAAAGATTCCTTAGCGGCCCCCACACCTCTAAAATTTGAATTTGCAAAATTTTCATGAATTTTTGGTGTAGAAGCTGATGAAAAAATGACCATTTCCTTGCCTTTTTCGGAGTCCGCGCCTGCTACAGCTTTACTGCCTAATGATTGCAGTACAGGCACCTTTCCAGACATGGGACCCGCGCCTGTCCCCTCATCAATTGCTAGTGATTGGTTCAGAGTGACTTTTCCAGCATAGGGGCCCGCTGCTGTCCCCTCATAATGGCCAAATGATTGCATTAAAAGCATTTTACCAGCAATGGGGGCCGTGCCTGCGCCCTCATGATGACCGAATGATTGAGGCAAAGTCCATTTTCCAGCATTGATGGGGCCCGTGACCTCATCATCACACAATAATGGTTGTTGACTCTTTGTGCCAGCCGTGGGCCCCATTTCTTTCCCACAATTATTAGCTAATGATGGCATAATGATTGGTTTGTCGTGTGGGGCCACCTGTTGGTCAGCCACACACATCTGCAACACGCGCTTTGCCTGCTTCTTTTTTCTTCATTTTCCAGCAGGTACCACATGTCCACCTGCAAGCTTTTCCCAGCCAATAACTTAGTGCCACGTGTCCCTCCATCTTTAGTCAATTGTCTATCACTATCCCCTACCATAGAATTTTGTGGGCTCATGACTTGGTTTTGTTTTTGTTTTTCTTTCCAGGCTAAATATTCCTTATTGCCCCCACCAAATTGATAATGAAACCTATCTTTTTCAAACATACCCTCTACTAAGACTTGGTTAATTTGGTCTGAGCTCCCTAAATTTGGAGCAAACACCTGTTCTCTAATTCTTGGATTTTCATTAATTTTACCTTGGGGACTAACCTCCGTAGGATCAATGGTGGTCCACCAACGGACTAAATCTGGACCATTAGATCGCTGACATTCAGTAAACTTGTAGAAGTGTAACTGTCTGGTACGCTGGTCAACAGTCACTTTAACACACCCATAAATGCGGTGAATAGAGCCTTCAATGCTGTTACCTGAATTAGAATGGTTGCCTTTACCACCATTAATTGCTGAATTTTCCTCTCTCCGACCACCGGAATTGGAGCTCCGACCACTCACCAGCCACTTGCTTGCTGGTTTACCGCCAGTTGCTGCACTACTTTCTGCACGCAAATATGGACCCCATTTGCGTTTCTCGTACTGTTCACTGGCCTCGAATTTTTTGTTACAAAAATTATCAGTGTGGCCTAGCACGCCACATATGAAACATAATTTGCCTAATTTTTCATATTTCAGCACGAGCTTTATTGCATCCCCTCCTTCCCTCTCTAGCAGCAGGTCTTGTTGCAAAGGTTCCTCCAAATCGATCTCAGCTCTTACCCGCATAAATTTTCGCCACGGACCATAATTATTCTCGTCGTCATATTTCACCATGCGCCCGACATGGCTACCCACCAAAGCACCAACACATTTGTCCATGAATCCAAAAGGAAGTTGATGAATTTGGACCCAAATATCCGTTTTGGTCATAGGAATGGATATCGGATCCTCCCCCATATTTACCTTCTTCAGGATAAGCATGTTATTGTCTATCAACCAGGGGCTGCCTGCAAGAATTCTGTCCATATCGCCCCTGTGGAACAACTGCACCATAAACTTGTTTTCCTCCATTTGAATGAGGTCCATCTTCCTCCAAGCCAGGGTCTCCAAATTGGACCAAGTCTCTCTTCAATTGTGGAAATGTGGACTGGCTTGTTTACTACCACTCGGCCAATGAGGCACAAGTCGAGTAGTTCAGCAGGGGAGAGTGTTGGGGTGTTGTTGGATAAGCTTCCCTCACCATCAATGTTAAGGTTTTCCATGTGGCTAAAGAGAAGAATAAGAATAGGGATTAAAATGGCTTTTGTGTAAGTTTCAATGTTGAGTTTCATGAACTGCTGTGCGTGACTGACATAGTAACAGCTACGTATATGTACTATATTCTGCACCCTGCCACATAAATTCCACTTAAACACCAATAAAGGCGCTGGATTCTTTCCATAAAACACCAAATCATATCCAAATGAAACAGGATCCCACCGATCCTCATTAAATGGATTAGGATACGGGATTGGTGTTGTACAGCACCATGCTAAGAACTGCACATACCACCTAGAAAGGAATCTCTGATTCTGCCATACATTCCATAAAATGGTGAAGCAATGCAGGCTCCCTAATTGGGAAATAACCGTGCCATAATTACACACAAGAGGAATATTACCATACTCAAACAAATTAGTAATATTCCATATCTGACTAATGAAACACCAAATCAAATTCATTAAGTCACAATTTGACAAAATGAATTGATTTACTGCTACAATAACGGCCGACCTCATAGACTACCAGCAAATCCCTCAAGATCTGGTAGAAACCCAATGCAAGAGAAAGGGATTACCAGAACAGGAAACTTAAAAGGAAGGAAAAGGAGGATTCCTACTGGAGAACACCTTGATTAGATTAAGGATAATCAAACAAACACCCAACTCCCACAAAAGGACAGAAGCAGACAGGGACCTTAGGAGAGAACCCTTCATGATTGTTGAGATCATGTGGTCACGATGTGAGGATAGTAAAAGGGTGTTGTAGAGGAAAAATAGAATAATAGGTTGAGCAATGCAATTTAAAGAGCTCCACATCAGAATTTTAATGATATGACGCAAATGACATTACATGGCTAAAAATTGATGAGATGCCAATACAATGACTTGGGGGTGTGACTTAATATATTATAATTATGTTATTTCTGTTTGGAGAAATGAAAAGATTCATGCTCACTTACAAGTTTTTTCTCTCATTATCTCCTTACATGTCAAAAAACTACTGTTTTGAATTTTTTATTTTTTTTAAAAAACTCGGTATCTGGAAAAAAAATCGTCGATTATTTATCAACATTTAAAATCACTTAACTTACAATTGTTATGTTCACTTTAGGATGTAAACAAAAAATGTTCACTTTAGGGAATAATATTGTTTATGTGATATTAATAATATCACATAAACAATAACCACCATTATTGCATAAGGTCTAAACCATTGGTTGCCACACACGATATATTTCAACTATCACCGACAAGTTGATCCACCAAATATATATCTATACAATCTATTCATTATAAAATCTATCCAATCCAGCCACCATACAATTTATTTTTTGTCTTGTTAACAAGTGCTTCTGATGCATTTTTTAAACATTCCAAATGAGAAAATGATTATTTAAAAAAGTTAAATAATTCAATTTTTAATGCACTAAATACACAAGTTTTCATAAAAAAACTACCATTTAAAACCTTTAAAGAGTGTCTCAGAGACACTCGTTAACATTTACTTTTTTTTAATGGATTGGATTCAACCCATCCATTAATGGATCCAATCCATTCAACTTATTTTAAAGATTCAATGTGATTCAAATGTTACTATAAATCCAATGAATAAAAAAAATATGAAAAAAAAAACAGAAAAAATTAATTTAATATTAAAACATTATTAATATAACATAATATTAATATTATTATAAAAAAATTTTATATGGTGGTGGTCAACGTCGTAGCATCACCAATCAATATCGGAGCTCCGCCGTCGACCACCAGAGCGATGCCGCAAACCACTGTGATGGTCGTCGGTGCTTCAACGTCGGCCACCGTGGGTCGTCGTTGCTCTACAATGATCAACGCCGGTCAACAACTGTCGTCGGTCAACAACGACGGACTACCACCTTTAATATATATATATATATATATATATATATATATTAATTATTGGAATATGTATAATTATTAATTAATATATTAACAAAATATATTTGGGCTTAATATATACAATTTGGCAATTGGGCTTACTAAAAAACTATTTTGGGCCAAGACAAAAAATAAACTATTTTGAGCTGGATATTTTTTGCACCAATTTATTATTAAAATAATTATGTAAAATGAATATGTTTAAAAAAAATAACACACTTAAATAGATCGATCGGATGGACATACATCCATTAACAATCTAATAATGGATGGATGGATTTTATACTTAACGGATGGATTGGAAGAATCTTTTCATAGGAAAAATAGTGAATTGTAATCGACTAATGAATTTGTTTTGATTCATCCATTATGATCTTAATCCACGTCCATCGAATCCATCCATTTACCACCCTTAATTTCAACCATATGCAGGTAAGAGATACAGAGGCATAAAATGATAAGAGCCGAGAGAACTCTTTTTTGTCTATGCATGTGAGAGAAACTAGAGAATACTATTGTATCCAAATTGACATTCCCTACATTTTGGTGCTAAGCAACTTATGCTTGGTTAAACTCTGCACTCAAGTTCTGAAGATACCATAAACTAAGATCCACAGGTAGTGGAATAACATGAACAAAATAAAGCAAAACAATTTTTCTACTTCTAGAAGCTTCCACTTTTCATGGAACAAACAATGAAAAATGTTTCTAAATACTGGATTCTTCAAATGCTTCTCATATTACTTAAAGAAATTTATGCCAATTTGATCCCATATTGCTGATAAAGGAAAGAGCATCCATTAAGATGCAAGGGCTGCAGCAGCTTTCTGAAATGGAATGAAGATATTAGCATTGCATCAAGATGACAAGAGACATAGGAGAAATAAATAAATAAAAAATTGTAGCATTTTGTATCAAAGTTTACCCGTTTTTGCTCTTCGATGTTTGCTTTAATCACAGAATAGATGGCAACACCAGCAATTGCAATTGCAGTACCAATGCCAGTTTGTGTGGATATCTTGTTGCCTACAAATGTTACCAAAATTTTAGAATATAATAAGACCATTTTATATCGTTTCTGAGCTGATTTGAACTCTGTCTCTTGATATTACGATTTGAAACTCTTAACACTGATCAAACACCTCATGAGCAAATAGAATAGGAGAGTATAGTATAACAAAATTGAAGTTAAAAAAAAGAATATGATAGATTGCATTTTCAATTGATAAGGAAATCAAATGAATTACCAAACACCACTATAGAGAATCCAATGACAAAAACTCTCTTCAACACATTTCCAACTGCATGTGTTAGTGGTGCAACACGTTCCAAAGTATTAGTAGCAAGCTGCAATTATAACATCAAAAAATGTTAAAGTTTTCATTATTTGTACATCAATTTGAGTCTGTAAAGAAGAAAAGTATCAAACGTAGAAATAAAGTCTCAAGTCTTAACTAAATCACCAGGATACCTGATTGTAAAGATGGTAAAACATTCCAATCCAGAAAAGATCAGACAGAAACTTTGTCAGTCCTACTTTAGCAATAGCATTTCTAAATCCAAATTCCATCAGTTGGGGTCCCTCAATCTAGATGCATCCAAAACCAAATCAGTCACAAACCGATGAAAAATCAATAGTAAAATTAAGGGCTAAATATGTTTGTAGTCCCTGCATAATTCACGATTTTCAAGTTTAGTCCCTAAAAACAATTTGTTCAATTTTAGTCCCTATTTTGCTTTTAGAGGGACTAAATGTAGGGACTTAAAGCGCTCATTTGTTTATAAGGACTAAAAACATTTAACCCTAAAATTAACCTTTCACTAGTTTTTGTAGCAAATGAACTTACAAGAATTGCTGGGGGGATACAAAAGGCGAGCGCAATTACTGAAATATACGCATATACATTTGTACTGTCCATTCCAGTCTGTAAAATTTTTAAATAATTTGGATTGTGTGAAAATGATATATAACATTCAAATCCAAAAAACTTATGAGCAAAAGTAACAATGTGGCAAAAGATCTTACCATTGCTTTCTTAGAATATAGACTTCTGTATGTAAATGCTATATTTGAAATCATTGCACTAATGAAACCAGTCCAATTGAAAGACAGTTCAGTTAGTGATGCCATTGATACACCTAAGAGTGAAACTCATTAGTAATTAAATAATCATTATAAATGTGAAGTACCAAGTTTCAAGAATTTGATAAATAGGTAATAATATATATTTGAGCATAGGTGACTTATAAACAGATACAATATTTTAAGATAAGATAAGAAAGCTCTTATTTGAATCAACCAGAAGGAAATAAGAAAGCACAAAAGCTTACCTAAAACAACAGGGGTCAAAGATAGCCATAGAGACAGTGGAATATGTTGGCCTAAGACAAACTGGGAAGCTGAAGCATTGAAAAATGGTTCCAGAGCTACAAAGATTGAAAATAATACAACAGATTATTATTGCTTAACTTGTATTGATCAAGGAATATGAATACTTGGACATAAATTTACCAATAAGAAGAGTGATAAAAATTATATATTAAATGCTCAAGTCAATGAAATTTTCATGATTAGTATGTTTTCTCAAATACTCATGTGTGGAACTTCTTTGGTAAATAATCTAAATTAGAATTTGTCAGACACTCATATCTTAGACGGTGAAAATGGAAATAAAGGAAGGGGCAATAATATGATTGTGTTTGGATAAGTCTATTTTTCACCTCATTCACTCTAAACCCTGCTAAAGCCCTCCGCTTCATTTCAACCGGACCGATATATAGTTTTAATCTATTCCTAACCAATTTAGGAAAGTCTCATCGCACTTAAATTCCAATAACTAGTTTACCCTAAGACTGAGGATTGCAACCAGACAGAGAAAGGAAGATGTTCACTAACTTCAATGTTAACAACAAGAACATAGGTGCGTAAATAAAAACAGTCTAAGTGTTTAATACCTTTTATGGTATGTGTAAAAGACACAGCAACAGCAGCAAATGATACATTAGACATGACATGACCAAGGGCATGACAAAATGCAACTGGAGTCAATAGTATCAAGAGCTCCTTATTCATTGGCTAACAAGAGGAAAAAAAAATGTTATTGAAATTTATACTATGCCTTCAGAGTTGAGACTTAGAAGCAGTATTTGACTATTTTCACAACCAGTCTGGATTAGGAACCAGCCAGCCGATTGAACCACGAATAGATCAGTCTGCCAGCTGATTTAACCTTGGTCAGTTCTCAGTCCCTTAGAACCGGACCGAACTACAATTCAACCAGTTTGTTTAAGAAAAATACGTTTTTAATACTTATTTATTAATTAGTCATCGAGTTTAACCGTGATTCAACTGCTTGGACCAATTGATCCTTATTTGAAAGTCTCACTTGTTTGATCTCCTGTCCGGTTTTGTAAACATTGATTTAAAGATAATAATACACAGGAAGTATAACTCACTGCACGCTTTGGTAGGCCTAAACCCCAGCTAAAAAGGCAATATACCACCCCCACAAGGAGATGTACAACGGAAACAAAGCTGAAACGAATTTGAAAAATATTAGCATAATGTTAAGAGAAGGAACCAATAAAAAGCTACAAAGTTATAGAGTTATCTTGGCCTAATTATGAAGTTAATCCTTGAGGAAAACATACTATGGATATGGAAAATAATTGTAGACTTTCTTGTTGAGTATGTTGAAAATCACATTTAAGAAGTACCTGCATAGAAGTAGGACAATTTCAGAAAACATATTGCAAGTTTGCATCAATCTAGCATGTGCAATATAAATGTATGATTTCATTATTTTAATGTTCCTTATTTGGCATTCCAATTCTCTTTTCGCTCTTCTTTAGTATTTATACAAGTACTAATCCTTGTCTCATAGATTTTCTCATGATCACATAAAAAGTATTAGTTAAAAAAAGGATGAATTCTTACCACATAAAGAAAAAGAAACCAGTAACCAATGCAGGAAATTTCTCACCAAAACTCTTTGAGGATTGGACAGACCTGTAATTGGACATCAATAATCAAAAGAACTAAGAAAGAAAAATATCAGAAAAAGTCAAACACAAGGTTTTAAATCGCAAATACAATGTGATCGCGCATGGATCCTTGATAGTACAGAAAACTATAGTCAAGTAAGGTTGCAATTGTGTTTGTGATGATGTTGCAAAATCATCACAAACTTTGATAATTTCATGTCTCATCCCTTTCCTTCTGGTGCAGGTTCTTCGCAGGTAGCACGAAGAAAAGGTAAAGAGAAAGCTACGGACTGATCGTGCTGCTCATGTTTTTTTGTAGTTGTATAATATTGTATCATGATGTACATGGATATTATGGAGAATATTTAGTATCAGATTATGGATTGTATCAAAGACTTATGTTTTGTATAATTATCAAACAATTTTCTGTATTGTATTTAAATGTATCCAGTATCAGTTTAACACTCCTGCTAATATACTAGTTAAAATTAGTATGGGTGTTACAATTCCACCTCTGCCTCCAAAAGAGGACTAAATTCAGCAGAAGCTGACATTTCATTATTTTCCTTTCCCTAACAAATTTTTCAATGCTTTTAGCCACTCATTTTGTCACCATGCAATGAAGAATTAAGACATACACACACTAGTACTTAAGGCACTAAACGTTTATCAAATATATATGAAGATATATATAAGCTATTTTTATAATAAAATAAAGTCAAATAATTTTCATATAAACCATAAGTTGTTTCAATAGCAATTATGAAGAGCTTATGAAAATAAGCCGACTCCCAAACACTCGAGCAAGTGTTTATGTCAATAGATAATTCAAATAAGCCAATCCGAACCGGCTCTATAAGCTTTTATTTTCTTTAATCACAACAAAATTAAATATGAAGTGTGTAACTCTAACCCATTAGAGATTTCAATTTCACTGTCATCAGCATCTGCTGCTAAGGTTGTAACAACTGGAAACCGTCTTTGTTTTAATCCAAAGGCCTTCTTCACCAATGGAGAGAACACCAAGCTTGAATTTATAGCCTCATGTTGAAGTGTTCGAGACTTCAACAATCCATAACTAGTTGAACTTGAAACTCTTTTTGGTAACAAAAAAACTGAAGAAATTTGAGGTCTTTGAACTGATATGAGAACTGGGTTTGTTACACAAGACATTTCCAAAGCAACAATAATGAACTTCCAATGAAAAATAGAATGAAGTTCTGATTGTTTATTTTGGAAACAAAACTGAACGTTGAAACCAAGGTTGGTAAAGAAAGACAGTATAATAATGTAGTTTAATATAGTTGGCAAGTTTCCCTCTAAAAAAATATATAAATTATTGAGAAAAACAAAAATCCTATAAGAAATAATTTGTGTACATTTTTAAATTTGTTTAATGTTACATGGTGCATCTATAGTCTCTTTTTAGAGGGGACTTTTTTTTCTTTGAACCTCTTCTTAAGAGAAGATGCTCTAGTAATTTAAAAGTTCGTGAATGATAACTAAAATATACTCAAAGATTATTACAACCGGTATTTAAATTTGAAATATCTTAAACTATTTGTTTCAGCACTTGAGTCAAACTAGTTTCCTTGTATTTGGAATAATTTATAATTTCCTTTAATATCGATTTAAACTTGAGTAATTAACAAAATACAACATTCTTTTTAGGCATGAAGTCAAACTCCGTTGTAATTGACGTTTCATAAGAAAATAGACAAGAGAGGCATGTTACATGACGTAAATTACCTAATCAGCATAAATGTGCGTAATATAGTTTTTTTTACCAAATATGTGGATTTTTTTAATAATAAAAAGACCGAAAAGTGACCCTTGTCCCCCATTTTATGTCTATTATTATATTATATATGCCCCATTTTCTGTTTAACTCCATTTGATTAGTGCTATTGAAAATATTATTTTAGATAATAATTAAAATAACACAATTTTATTAATTCGTCCAAGATATCAAAAATCTTAAGATCGGCCCTAATTATAATTTGGTCTTTATTAACTCGTTCAAAGTATCAAAAATCTTAAGACCGCCCCTGATCATAATCTGGTCTTAGGAGAAGAAGTGTGTCCGGTCATAAAATAATGAATTGAAGACAAGACCATTTGAGTAGGTTCAATAGTTAGGATGTACTCCAAGTGTTGTAATCAATTTATTAGTGGAAGAACCCTTCTAGGATAAAAAAAACAGACGTGGGTACATTTTAATTTTCAAAGGCTCCATAATCTGCTTCAATGTTTTACAATGTCTGATTCCTTGAAAAATAGTATCTCGTAAAAAAGTTGTCTGAGTAAATTACACCCCCTTAATGATATTGTATATTAAAAATAGAGAAAAATATGATTTGAATTTTAATTATAATAAAATGGATTCGCACAATTTTTCAATGACTTGTGTGCATTTGAATTTTGTTTATAAACAATTAAAATAAAAAATGTTAAGGGAGGAAATGGTAGATCTTTAAGTAAATTACACTCTTCTTTTGTGAAAGTTGTTTGAATTACACTTTTATCTCTCTTATGTTAAAATATACATTTCCCTTCACTGTCATTCAAAACATATTAGAAAATTTTTACTCCCTTCTCTTAAGAGAAGCTTGAATTACACTCTCCTCCTCTCTTATATATTCTAATTTTGATTTTGGAAACAAATGTAATTAAGGCCTTTTGGACTCCAATGAGTCCATTAGACCATATATCACTAAATCTATAGTTTTTTGGATTGACTATGAGATTAATTTCTAATGACTGAGGAGGAAATTATCTCTCCATTCTTAACTTCTTGATGTGAATAACTCGACTATAATTTGAACTCGAGTTCCCAAATCCACTACATCTTTTATTTTATTTTTTGAAAATGCAAAGAAATTTTATTAAAAAGAGAACCACAAAGCACAAGCAATAATATCAGTAAACCAAAATTACAAACAGATATAGAAGGGAGCCTATACATCACAGGTAGACCACACCCCAATGCAATAAAATGAAGAAAGTTGTTTTCCCACTTCATGGAAAACTAACAAACCCTAGCATTTTACGTTTTTAATCTCATTGGCAGTTAACTGCCGATGGGAAGGACGTGGCGGCAGTTAACTGCAGATGGGAAGGAAACCAGCGGCAGTTAGCTGTCGTTGCCATATTTGCCTATATTTTCTAAAACTTCACATTTTTTCATTTTAATGTGAACAAAAACGATAAAATGAGTGAACAAAAACGATAAAATGACATGAGATTAAAGTGAAAATGCTAAAAAAAAAAGACAGCTAATTTTTTAACTTAAAAATAATTTTTTTAAAAACAGATTTAATGTTAACAAAAACTAATTCTAACATAGTTTTAATTTTTTTTAAAAATTAAAAACAGTTTTTAAGTTAAAAAATTAGCTGTCTTTTTTTTAGCATTTTCACTATAATCGCATGTCATTTTATCATTTTTGTTCACTCATTTTATCATTTTTGTTCACATTAGGATGGGAAAAAATGTGAAGTTTTAGAAAATATAGGCAAAACATGGCAACGGTAGCTAACTTCCGCTGATTTCCTTCTCATCGGCAATTAACTGCCGCCGGATCCCATCGGCAGTTAACTGCCGCCGCGTCCTTCCCATCGGCAGTTAACTGCCGCTGGGGTTAAAAACGTAAAATACTAGTGTTTCTTAGCTTTCCATGAAGTGGGAAAAGCAACTTTCTAAAATGAATGGATTAAATCCCCTAAACCAATTATGGATAAGAATATAGGCTAAAATATTTGAAAGATCCCTGCAAATATGTCTCAATTGGCTTTTGGTCTTTGTAAAAAAAATTGTTTTTCGTCTTTGCAAAATTTTGTTTTTCAAAATAGTATTTGGGCCCATTGAAGCTGCTTAATGGCACTTTGATGCTGACGTGGCGTACGCTGACCGTGCATTAATGGTCACGTGACATCTTATGTGGCAATTGAAAATTAAAAAAAAAACATTTTAATTTTGTAAAATGATTTTCAGTTATTAAAAATTAAAAACTAAATTTTAATTAAATAAAAAAAATACATAAAACAAGGTCCAAATATATCAATGTGCACGAACTAATTACTTAATATTTAGAGGAAAGCATGCATATGTCTTCCACTAAAACACTCATTTGCATATATTTCATTTGTGGCTTCAGTGCTGTGCGCAAAATCGTAAAAAAAGTATTGTTTCCGATTTTCACATGGTTTTGCACCTTTACCAATACATGGGTCCCAAATATTTGTAAATCCTGAAAAATTAAAATTAAGCGTTAATCAATAAACAAAGACAATAAAGAAAAGACATTTGACAATATTTATTTCTTTTGAAAAAAAATTATCAACTCACCAAATTTTTTAGGGGAATTTTTTATTTTATTGAACATTTTGAAACTGTCCAAAATAGTGAACTGTGAACCTGAGAGTTGGGTCTTCAACTCTTGAAGCTTCCATGGGAGTTTGTTTGAGAACGGCTTTAACTTTTGATTCACATCTTCATTACAATCTTTTGGACGTGATTTTTTATTAATAAAATCTGGGACATACCCAATTGGACCAATGCCAATGATCAGAAATTTCCGTTCACCAAGATCATGAATTTTCTGGAAAATAAAGGTTGGTGAAAAGATTTAATATTATATAAAAGTTGAATTAGTGACAAAAAATAAGAACGTAAAACTATGATGTTCGTTTCAAATTCCATCTATAAAAATTAAAGACAAACTTAAACATCAACTGTTTTTCTCTTTAATTTATTGAGGAAATTGCACCCCCCCCCCCCCCCCAAGGTATGTTAAAATGGCACTAACACCCTCTATAATTTTAAAAAGAACATTAACCTCCCTTAAGTTTTCAACAAATAGACAAACATTCCCCTTCTTCGTTAACACCGTTAAATTATGCGTTAACTTTTTTTTTGATAAAAAAATCATGCACGTCTAAACATATGTAAATTCTTTGGGAAATTCTTTATGATAGTGTGCTTTGTCATCGCATCATATATCTTTTGGTCCCACCAACTAGTTTTTTTCTTTTTGTTGATACAATCAACTAGTATCTTACTCCATTTTTTCTATACTTATCGCTTGTTTATTTTATATTTTTTTGCATGAAAATAATGTTAAGAGTCTCACATCGGATAGGAGTTGGTATGACAATGTGTTTATAAGTGGAGGCAATCCTCACCTCACAAGCCGGTTTTGTGGGGTTGTGTTAGGTCCAACCACGATTTCTAAGATGGTATCAGAGCCTCTTCAAGATCCATTAGACCACCTGCTATCAGGTTTCCGCTATCGGGCCACCCTCCATTTATGTCCACGAGCCAAGCCCAATAGTGTTAGGTCCCACATCGGATAAGAGTTGACATGACAATGTGTTTATAAGTGGGGGCAATCCTCACCTCACAAGCAGGTTTTGTGGAATTGTGTTAGGTCCAACCATGATTTCTAAGAAATAATCTCATTTTTTTAAACATTGAAGGTCTACAGAATCTCAAACTCAGCATAATTGTCACACAACCCACAACACAAGTGCTTCGAAAGTTTCTTGGAAGATCATTCGTCACAGTCGAGCTGAAATACTCAATTTGTTTTTCCAATGACAAGCATTCACCCTTTGACAGAAAGAAATATATATTTGGTTAGTGATAAAAAAAAATAAAAAATTAAATTGAATCATAAAGCAATGCAAAAAATTTCCTTACATTTCTTGTTGAATTCAAGATTCCACATGAGCCTGATGCATAGTTGGATACCTGTGGCTATTTGATATCTCTCAGTTGCAAAGACACCCAGGTATGGAGGTGGGATTGGTAAACCCAACTTAAGATTCACAAAATTTTGCCTAGCAACTAGCAAGTCAAAAAAATGTCATAATTTAAAAATGATTCAATTTGTGTATCATATAATAATAGTAATTTTGTCAAAGAAAAAAATTCATAATAGTGATAATGTTTATTAACTTTAAATCCTATTTATGTATGTCATGTCGGCAATGCCATCTTAATGAAAATTGTGAATATTATAATTAAATGTTTTTTGCCTATTTTTTTTGTAGGAAATGTTGATATATTTTTTTATTTTAGATAATGCATTTTTTTTACTTCACTGTTACTTAATATATTGATTTACATTTAAATCGTAATTTTTTAGCGACGAAAATCACAAACACAAAGTACAAAGAAGATGGATATTACAAGTTTAAACACACGCCACATCTTATCAAATGTGTTCGGTTTTTTAACCATTTTAACAAGCCAAATAAGACATCAAATTAACAAATCACAGATATCCCCACAACTTAGACCCTTAAAGTCTACTACTAATCATTGAATCGTCCATGAGACATATATTTTTTTTATTAGGATTTAACTACCTCTCATATAGACAACTCTAAAAGTTGAAATCCAAGTTTTTTTCTTAGAAAAAGGTTATCTTGTCAACTTTCTCAACAAGATGTTGCAAAAGAAATTTGCATGTACATATTTTGTTAGATAGGTTTCAAAAAAGATGTTGTGTCATAAAAATGGTTTATGTACATAGAAGGCTAGTAAGGTAGGATGAAGTCGGGAAGATAATTACTCTTTTAGCTTCCGTGTTGCTGTGATGCCCCTCAGATTTCTAAGAAGAATAAACACATTGAAATGGCATAATAAAATGGGCCTAAAGAGTGGTCATCCCGAATAAAATGACGCATTTAACACATCAAAACAATGAAAATTGTATATTTTTTTTAGGCTTAATTGAACTTTTGGTCCCCAACTTATTTGTTGTTTTCAATTTGGTTACATAACTCTAAATTTTTTCCGTTTGGTCCCTCAAATATACCTTCGTTAGTCAATAAAGTCATGTCTGTTAACATTAACCTCAAATGTTTATGGTGGACCAACATTATAGATGATTTACCACAGAACTCATTAATTTTGTTAATTTTAACTCTTTGATCTTTTTTTTATAAAAGAGAACCGTTGGGTCATGCTTGTCTACTATATCTAATCGTGCACCACCACCACCTAATTATTTTCAACTTTCTTCATCTTCTTCCCTCGTCGTCTTCTCCATCTTCATCACCATCTTCATAAATCATCAACACCAAACCCAAAAAAAAAAACAGTACTTTTTTTTAAACAAAACTCATAATCATCAATCAATCAACGACCACAAGAGTAAAATCATCCCAAAAATGTCATCCTTAAATTCTTCTCCAATTTTCCAAACCATTTTTTCACCGAGAGCGCAGCACAGAGAGCGCCAGGAAACTCAAACCTTATTTAGGCTTTGCAGCAGAACTCATTACAAAAAGCCCATTCCTAATGCATTTAAATCCAACCAGCCCACACGCCTTGCAGAGAGCTTCAAGTTCACGTTCAGAGAGAAAGGTATAGATCCCTGATAGCTTGATTTATATTCTAAAATGACAAACAAATTGACCACTATTCAAAAATCAAAACTTGATAGAACTGAAAAACTAATAAATGTATTATAGAGTAAACATCCCTTTTCATGTTTCATAATGTGCCTTTGCGATATCTATTTGGGTTTTAAGATGAGATTTGTTGGATTCAAGTTTTAAGATGAGATTTGTTGGGTTTTAAGATGAGATCTATTTGGGTCTGTTAATTCACGTTTGGTGTTGTTGCTGTTGTTCCTGGATTTTGATTTGGGGTCATGAGATTTGTTGTTTTTGCAGAAGAAAAAGAATTTTGGGTTTTAATTCTATTGTGACGGTGGTTTGAGAGAATGGTGGTGGTGATTACTTTGATGATAATAATGTAGAAGAGATCAAGTTATTCATCGTACATTTGTAACTATTGTTTTAAAAAAAATTACTGGTTTTATTTTTTTCTGGGTTTGGTGGTGTTGATGATTAATGAAGATGGTGATGAAGATGGAGAAGACAATGAGGGAAGAAGATGAAGAAAGTTGAAAATAATTAGGTGGTGGTGGTGCACGATTAAAGCATGATACAACGGTTCTCTTTCATAAAAAAAGATCAAAGTGTTACAATTAACAAAATTAATGAATTCTATGGTGAACCATCTATAATGTTGGTTCACCATAGACAGTTGGGGTTAATGTTAACAGACATGAACTTTATTGACTAACGGAGATATATTTGAGGGACCGAACGGGAAAAATTTAGAGTTATGAGACTAAATTGAAAACAACAAATAAGTTGGGGACCAAAAGTTCAATTAAGCTTTTTTTTAGGAGGAAGAAAATTGTATACCTTACTAAAGGTTCTAGGATCATAAATTATTTTACTCTTTAATTGTGTTGTGCTAGATGAAGCAAGATTAAATGTTAAACCTAACTATCAAACTTACCAATAATATCTGCAAAAGTTTTGCCATTGCTAAACCTGCCTGTAGAACAATTATTAAAATCTATGCCATACGGAAACACATTAACCTTAGCAGCTGTATTCAAATTGTTATTGTTTCCAGCATCTACAGTTGAATCACCAGAAACATACAAAGCTGGCACAAGGCTCTTTGTGAAATAAGAATTTGCTAACAAAAGTTGAAGGGATAGAAGATAAATAACCCAAAAAACTTTAAAGATAAACATTTTTTGATGCACAACATATATGAAGATGGTGAATGATGTTCGGACCTTATATTATGATTTACCAAATCTTAAAATTGAAGATTGTTTGTTTTTTTCTTAAAAAAAAAGATTGTTTGTTTTTTGTTTAACTTGTTGTCAAAAAATTTAAACAACTTTGTGACGAAATTAAGTGTAATGATTTGTCTCCTATTAAGTTTCGACGTTATTTAAAACGAGTCAAAATTCTCTCTATTTATTAGTCTCTCTATTTCTTTCATTTGGAGAGATAGAGACACAAAGAAGTTTGAAAATAATTAATAGTAGTGAGATCTACTTAATGGTAGTACCCACTACATACTTTTTTGTATTTATCTCTTACCAAATGACATTATCAATTTATTTTTAGAAAATGGAGAGGAAAACAGATACAACTATAACTCTGTCTCAGTTGGAAAGCAGTGATGGACAATCATACAGGCTGATATGGTTTCTATTCACGAAATTTGAATGCTAAAACAATAATTTTATTGTTTTGGAAAAACGTGATCTATGTGTTAACAATTTGCGTACATAGCTCCAAAGTTATCCAAGCAATTTTTCTATTATTAGTACTAGATTTGTGCCGATAGTTTGGCTAATTTTGGTTTAAATCTGTCTACCTTAAATCTTTTTGGTTTGATACTATCCCCAACTTTGTTAGGGGGAGTACATTAGGAATAGGTTGAGAATGCCCAACTTTAGATTTACCATCTTTTGAAAAGGTTTTGGTTTGATCATCTTTTCTGCTTTGTACTCCTTTTCTTTTTTAATGAAATGATCTGATGCATTTGTATCTTTTCAAAAAAAAATATTATTAGTACTAAATGTATGTCTGCGCGTTGCGCGGGTTTAAATAAAAAGTTGATATAATTGTGTATTTATGTTGCGTGGAGTCTTAACCAAATTTAGTTTCGAGCAAGAAAAAACACGCGGGTTTGATAATAACATGTTTTAAGAACTTTGTCCCTTCAAAAGAAATGTCTTTAGAACGTTATTGTAATTGAAAAGAAATAATTTGAGGGGTATGATTCGTATGTAGTTTATTGATTAATTTTGTTTATATTTAAATAATATGATGATATAAATATATTTAATCTTTATTTGTATAAGTAAAAGTATTTTTTTAAGGTATGAGAATTGATTGATATTGGATTAGATTTTTAAATACAGAAATAGTTTAGGGATAATTAACATATTTTTGTTGGATCCTATAATATCACATAGTAATCCAAAAAAATTTATACTTGTTTTTGAAGAAAATATGAAAAAAGTATTAACAATTTTTCTTTTGAACAAGGAAAAAGTATAACTAATTGTTTATATTAATTTGTTTTTGAGTTTGTGAAGCTCAAATGATATTTAAGATGTTTCTAGACTAGATAATGAAACACAAAAAACATGTTCCGTATTTTATACTCCAGAAAAGGTAAATTTTAAAAAAATAATAAATTAATACGGGGGCACGCATGAAAGGGGGGGGATAATTTGTGAAATTCTCCCCCCTTATATAAGCCTTACGTTTTTTTTCGTTCAAAATTACCCTATTTGGATTCTAAGCGTGTTATTGTGATTTCAGATTCTAGAATTCAAACTCAATGAGAAAACATAAACCAAGAAATTGACTAACACTCCTCCATTAAATAAAATCAACAACATAGTTCAACTAAAAAAAACAACAACAATATAATTCAACTACACCAACAACAACAAAAATAAAAACATAAATTAAACACAAACAAGATCATGGATGAGCCAAACAAATTTCTTCCTTAGGTTCAACCATGCATGTCCTAATTTCTTCGTATGTACTAGGGTGAATGAAACTTGCCCAAATAACATGAATAGATATAACCAAGGTAGCATCTAGGTTGATTGATCCCTTGGATTTATACTACCCAAATATAGAGAACATGATTCTCACATGATCGTCATTTTGAAGTTGCATGTTAGTGAACCAAACACGTCCATCTAACCTAAATGACGAAAATCGATACTCAACACTAACCACCTTTCTCGCATTGTCGAAACACAAAAAACATGTTCCGTATTTTATACTCCAGAAAAGGTAAATTTTAAAAAAATAAAATAAAATGAATACGGGGGGCACACATGAGGGGGGGAGGGGGGGGATAATTTGTGAAATTCTTCCCCCTTGTATACGTCCTACGTTTTTTTTCGTTCAAAATTACCCTATTTGGATTCTAAGCGTGTTATTGTGATTTCGGATTCTAGAATCCAAACTCAATGAGAAAACATAAACCAAGAAATTGACTAACACTCCTCCATTAAATAAAATCAACAACATAGTTCAACTAAAAAAAAAACAACAACAATATAATTCAACTACACCAACAACAACAAAAATAAGAACATAAATTAAACACAAACAAGATCATGGATGAGCCAGACAAATTTCTTCCTTAGGTTCAACCATGCATGTCCTAATTTCTTCGTATGTACTAGGGTGAATGAAACTTGCCCAAATAACATGAATAGATATAACCAAGGTAGCATCTAAGTTGATCGATCCCTTGGATTTATACTACCCAAATATAGAGAACATGATTCTCACATGATCGTCATTTTGAAGTTGCATGTTAGTGAACCAAACACGTCCATCTAAGCTAAATGACGAAAATCGATACTCAACACTAACCACTTTTCTCGCATTGTCGTGGTTAAGTCTGAAGGTGAGAAAAACAAAAGAAAGAAAGGTTTGAATTGTGTTGGTCGCATTTTGATTCTCTTTTTAGATACTAGTAAATAGATAGTAGCGGAAATAAAAGAGATAACAGATAAGAAACAACACAAAATATTTATCCTACTCCACCCCACAACCTGAGATTATGTCCAGTCCCCTTGAATTTACAAGGAATTTTTCCACTATAATCAAATTTTGATTACAATAACAATACTAAGACAACCTAATCCTAGATTTCCTTGTCTAAACCTATAGTACTTCCTAATCTCAATCCAGAGATTTACAAAAACAAGTTGTGTGCAAAACTATTGTGTTTACACTTACTCTAAGAGTAGTAAACACATTTGAAGCACAATACACTTAGAGTGTTTCTCTTATGAATTTTTATTTGATTGTTTCTAGACATGGTATATGTTGGAACAAAATTGGTTTGTGCAATTCCTCTAAGGTTTTGATGATAACAAAGTATTAAAGAACAATTGGATATGTTAATATTTGTTCAAATGTGCAGGACCATAGAATAAAATCTATTGATGAATTGAACATCTATTAGAGCATCAGAAGCACAAGAGAAGCTTAAAAGAATATGGTAGAAGATCTAAAGAAAGGTCAACTAGAAGTCAACATCTTGGATCAGAAGAAAGGATGTTCATCAGACTCTGAAGGATGCTACTCAGACTCTGAAGGATCTCATCAGACTCAGAAGACCCCATCAGACTTGGAAGATCTCCAGACTTAGAAAATCTTGAGGGACCCAGAACTCCACATCAGATTCGTCGTCTTTTGTAACTGTCTCTATCAAGGATCTGATAGTACAGTTTTGTCTTCTTCTGAGCACGTGTAGAAACAGACAAAGAACTTCAAGGACAAAGAGAATGAACGGATAATTCCAGTTTCAGCAAAGGAATTTCAAATGACTATTCAACGGAATTATCCATATCAGGCAATGGCTAACATCCTTGTTTTGAAGCTTCTCAACGACTCTTAATGCGCTGACACTCTTCTCCAACATCTCTCACATCCCTGCCTATAAAAAGAGATGAAGACCTGAATAAGATCAACAAGACTCTGTTATTTTTATTGTGTCATTACTCTGTCAAAATCAAATAGCGCAAAAATGTAACAACCCGATTTTTAATATTAGATTTATTTATTATTATTATTATATGTTTATTATATTTATTAAATGTTCATTTTGTTGATTTAGTGGATTTTGGGTGACTAAGGGTATTTTGGTAATTTTGAGGGTAGTGGCATTTTTTAATATGTTAGAAGATAGAAATTTGAATTTAGAGAAGGGTGGTGAATTAGTAAAAGGGGAGGTTTAAGTGAAGTAATAGTGTAGAGAAATAATTATGTGATGAAATGTGACTAAGCCCATTAGAGTGAGTAACCCTAGCCCAATAGTATTTAAAGAGTAGTGTATGTGTTAGTGAACTAGGTTTATCTCATTTCACAGAAATCACAAAGGAGGCTAGAGAGAGAATAGAGGAAAGGAAGAAAATTTGGAGAGGAAGAGAAGAGGAACTCAAGAGCACTAAGGGAAAGGGGAGAATTGAAGTTAGGAAGCTAATTTTGAAGAGAATTGAGGTAAGGGGGAAGATTATTTTCACAATATGGGTTGTTAATAAGCAATTGGGTAGTTGGGTATTTTTAGCTTGTGCTTAAATTCATAAACTTATGATTCATTGTGTTAAATTTGTGTTCCTTTTTTATGATTAAATTAAGCATGTGATAAGTTGATGAATTCATGTTATTGTTTTACCAAAAGTCATGTTTGATTATGTTAAGTTGGTAACTTTGTGAATTTTGATGAATTTGAGGAAGAACATGATGATTGATGATGATTATGCTTAATTAAGTTGACTTTGAACCTGGGTATGTGTTTAATTTGTGAACTCATGTGATTACGATGTTTGAGTCATATTGAAGTTATTGTTGTTGTTGTTGTTGTTTATGAGAATTTGGATTAAATTGGTGAAAATGATTAAGTTGTTGTTGAAATGATTTAAGTTGATTCTTTCTAGTTGAATTAAGTGATTTTGATTATGTTAAGTTGAAATGGAAGTTGGAATTGGTGCTGTTAAGTTCAGTTTGGTTAATTAAGCTGTTTTGGAAAGAAATGGGTTTTTGAGACGAAATTTCAATTAAGTTGTTTAAGATGGAATTAAGAGATTATGGATAAGTTGTTTAAGCTAAGTTGGGGTGTAATTAACTGGAATAAAATGGTTTAAGGCTTTGGAATGATTTTGGTGCGAACTGGATCGAAAAACGATATTGAAAATAGTATTTTTGCGAAAAACGAAAAGAATCATATTTTCCATACCTGATGAACACGCACGACCTTGCGCCTCTGGGGCACGGGCCATGTGTGACCTCGACATTGAGGGACACGACCGTGCGCCCATGTGGCACGACCATGCGCCCTATATGTGAAGGGGAAACCTTAATTTTGTGACTTTTTGAGGTGTCTAATGCACTTAAATGGTTCTCAAACCCTTAAACTTGATTAATAGGTGTTTAATGATAATGTAATTGATAGATTAACTTGGATTTAAGTATGAGAAAGTTTAGAAGTTAATTGGTTAAGAGACGGACTTATGAATTGTCTAAAATGGTGTCATGATGCAGGTACAGACTTAGTAATTAAGTTATGAGTTATGAATGATGATGAATGATTAAGAATGATGATGAGTTAATAGGTTACAGTAACCTTGGTTGAGTGATTGCATATTTTGAATATGCTCATGAAGTTTAAATGAAAGTGTGATGTTATATGATAAGTGGTGATGTTATGTGATAAATGACGATGAATATATGATATATTACAAGTGACGATGAAGTGACGACGTTCATATGAAAGAATATATGATAATGTTGATGATGTTGGTGTTGAGTTACATGTATGTATGTGCTGTCGAGCCATCATATATGTACATGCATTCATTCATGAGTCAAGTCCAGTGACGATGAAAGTGACGATGGGATCCCTCAGTAAAATAGCTCTGATATCCAACCCGATACCACATGCATGTAGAGTCGTTAGGCGCATTGCATATACATAATGAGTCGTATGTGACAATGTATTGGTGTGAACTTGTGCATCTAAGTGGTAATTGCATAATTGATGATTGTGATGCGATGAGATTGTTATGACTTGATTTGATGATGACTTATTGATGAGGATGTGTTATGTACACTATGAGGATTTTATAGAGATATTGATATGATTAATCTTGATGATTTACTCGGTAATTGATTATTGTTGATGATATATTATGTATTCTTTATGAATTTGTTATGAAGTATAGAGATAATCAGACTTGTACTTGATTGTGAATACAGTATGCATGTTTGTAAGATGAAAACCATGCTTTAATATGTTTTATGTCTATATGATGATGATGATGATGTTGTTGTTTTGCCCGAACATACATGCGTTTATTAATCCTTTATGTTGAACGTATATCTTACCCCCCAAGTGGCTTTTTGTCGCCTCATCCTTGTGATGTAGACATGCAGGTTGAGGAGTAGCTCATTGCTTGTGAGTATGATGAGGACGGCTTGATGCCTACTCATGTTTATTGCTTCCTCGAGGAGTCTAGATTTAGGAGCTCTGATATAGGACTTAGGGATTTTACCTTTTGTTGTTTTGATGCTATGAGATCTTTATGATCAAACTGATGTTGTTATATTTAGGTTGAGATATTTATGTTATGATCCGAGACATGACATTTGAGATATGATTTTTATTTCCGTTGTGCTATGAATGTATTCAATGAAATTTTATATTGGCATATTTTATATGAGATGTATGTTGAGTAGTGAGAACTTAATGTATGATAATGTGTGATTTATCGCTTTTTAAATGTTCTCGGATATCAGGGTCTTACAAAAAACACTTAGGAATTTCTTATCAGAGTTTGTATCTTAGAAATCCGAAAGTCTTAAGAGTATGCTCATCATTGTTTAGTTTACACCTCTGATTGTGTATCAAGTGTAAGAACGAATTTGTTTATTTGTAAACAAATAGAAGTCTCTTGCTTGTGAAGCTTGAGCAATAAAAGTCTCTTGGAAGTGTCCTTGAGCAATTGGAAGTCTCTTGCAGTTGTGCTTGAGCAGTGGAAGTCTCTTTCAGTAGTGATTGTGCATTAGAAGTCTCTTGGTAGTGACCTTGAGCATTTGGAAGTCTCTTGGAAGAGTCCTTGAGCAATTGTAATCAGTAGTGATTATAGTGAAATCCCTTGGAAGTGCAAGGGGACTGGACTACTCTTGTGTTGTGGGAGGAATCAGTATAAATTGCTTTGTCTCTCTCTCTCTCTCTCTCTCTCTCGTTACATTTGTGTTCTGTTTTTATCTGCTGCACTCAGACTCTAAACCCATCAGATTCTGACCAGTGTTGAACACTTAGAAAAAGAATCCAGAAAAACCAACACAATTCAAACCCCCTCCCCCTTGTGTTTTTCTCATCTTCAATATATACTATAAACAAGTATGTAGATACTTACAATAGTATATGAACACGTTATACTTTGTATGTATGCATGTGAATTTCCATCTTCAAAAATTCTGGTAATGGTTACAATAGTATATGAACATGTTAAGCAAGTGTCGTAACCTTCTTCAAAAATTCTTGGCCCTTTATATATAGTTGAAGCTAGATGATTGTTGCTTGAAGAATCCTTGTCCTTGAATGCCTGAATAAATGATGAGATATCCTTGGAGAAAGTAGTCAACGTATTAGTACAAAGAGTTGTTAGACAGGTCATACAATTTTTACTAGTTTGAGAGCACACGAAGTTGTACTATATTGTGTTATGTACTACTTTCTTGTTTTCTTCATTTTTTCAAACATAATCTCTTCTTGATGAAGGAACTTTTAGAAAAATATATAATTATTTTTTATAAGATCATTCAAAGGATAACACTCTTAGAGTTTTATGACTTGATCTTCAGTTCAATCCATTCAGAGGATCGTGGTACCCAAATGATTGGCTTTGATTTTCTTCTGTAAGGATCATTCAGAGGATCTATTTGATCATAAAATTGATCTTAACTTTCTTTAGTTTTAGCCATTTATAGGATCTTCATATTTAGAGGATTGACTTTGATTTCCTTATGCATGGATCATCCAGAGGATCACTTAGATAAGACAATGTTTTAGTTTCTTGTTGACTTTGTGCTGACTAGATGATTCATTGCTTAACATTGTTTTAACATGATCAACTTGACTTGTGATTGAAAGTCATTTCCCATTTTCACGAACTATGGTAGTTGATGTGCTTCTGAAAGTTTTGCTTCCTTGACTTTCTAACAATCTTATGTCTATCTATATTTAATCGATGATTACCGACACACTTGAATCATGCATGCTTGAACACATAATTAGTAGACAAATTGTTTATTTGTTATGTTATCATCAAAACATCAGATGATGTTCCTTTGCTTTGTTATTATCAACATATTTAGCGTGGAGTATTGTGACTAAACCAAATTGGTTTTTACAAACCTCCCACTATTCTCAAACACATACTGACTTGAGCGTTGAAGTATCTTCATCAAGCACACCCTCGCCTAAAAACACAATTTCCAAGGATTCCGACCAAAACCTTCACTGACGAAGCTTTTTCCATGAATTCTAGCGACACCTTTATCAAGGAGGAACTTCTTCCATCGATCCACCTTTACATTTGGATTATTTTAACTTTCTTGATAGTTCCGGTTCTTCGGTAAGAACAATGTTGTCGTATGTGGGAACGATTTTTGGTTCTTGATTTCACTTGGACAATTGATTTTGGAAGAGATGGACTTAGATATAGAGTATTCAACGCATCAAAGGAAGAAATCATTCGGATCCAACAATATTCAATACATTTAATGAAGAATTCTCTATGCTCATGAATTGAACAATCTTAGACCAAAAGCACCCGCAATATTGATTTTGATATCAACACCTCTCAACCATCACAATTATGGTTTGGATTTTTCTAATCACATAAGAAGAAGTGTCACTCGCTAGGTTTGATAAGGGATCATTGTTGTCGTGTCCAAGAAAGAACTGTCATGAACACTTCGTCTTCATTATCGTCAGCTTCATACCTTGTTTCAATGTCATTATCGTTTTTGCCAAAGCCAACAATTGTAGAAACAAGGTGCATCGTTCAAATCTAGGAACACAAACAGTGTCAATGGACATTTGAATCTAAGTGAGATTAGATCCCGTCATGGTAGGACAATATGGTGTGGTCCAACAAATGACTTTGGTGGGGCAATATGATATGACTCTACAACGTGTGCTCATTGTGGTTTTGCTCGAGTTTGTTGTTTTTTCACGAGGTCATAAAAATTGTGGTTGTGGTTAAGAGCTTTTGTGTATTTCAACTTTGGGTTTCGCCTTCCGCTGTTGCAAAACACAGACAGTAACTGAAACTTTAATTTCCATAATCCACCTCTAGATCGTAAAATCCGGACAAAACAAGGGCGTTGGAAAAAAATGAAGATAGAGAAACACAAAATAAAATCAAATGTTGATTAAAATCTTCAAAACTTAAACTGTGATGAATTAGAGGTGGATTTGTTGAAAAACAAAACGATTGTAGATGATTTTGTTGAAAAACAAAATGAGAAACATAAATGATTCCACTAGTGAAACACGATTGCGAAGGAGAAAAAGAAAAAAAGAAAAGAAGAAGAAGAAAACATGTGATTGCAAACTGGAGAAAGGTGGAACAAAGATAGCGGAAGTTGGCGATGGAGGAACAAAGGAAAATGCTTAATATAGCGAACAATTGTATCACGAGTGTATCGCGAATCACATGTTGCCTATTTGTGATTTTTGTTGGTAACCGACTGCATAATTTAGTTCTGTTTCTCTCTCCCCTATTGTTTTACTAGTTCATTTTCTCTATTCAAAAGGATGAATTTATTTATCAGATTATACAATAAACTGCCACTTCACCACCTTTTGAACAACCTACGATAGTTTCATGGCAGCCGTTGGATGTTGGAGCTAAGTTCAATGGGGATTTGAATTAGGATTTGTGGGCTTCGTAGATGTGCTTTTGCATGAAGGTAGAGACTAGAGAGACAAGGTTTTAAAGGAATTTTCCATGCTTTTGGATCATTGAATGTTATTGTATCTCTGATAACATGGCTCAAAAGGAGTATAATTTTTTGGAGTAAGATAAGAGAGGCTGGAACTGTAGAAGAAGGGTCTTTATTTATTTAATTTCTTATGAGAAAAGAAAGTAGTATACAAATAAAAACAGTATTCATGATTCTTTCGTGAATGTTTTATTCGGGAGATATAGCATTGCTAAGGAACAAATGGGCATATATATATATATATATATATATATATATATAAGGATATTTTAGTTACGTAGTAAATTATCTCTATAAATATTCAGTATTTCGTTTAGTCCCTACAAAAACAAATCGCATTTTAGCATTTTTACGGACCAAAATTGCTGATAATTTTTTTTAGGGACAAAAAATGTTGATGAAAATTTTACAAATACTAACAATGATGACGAAAAGTTTTACAAGGATTACAAAGTGCGCTTTTTTAGTGACTAAAATTGAATTATGAATATTTACGGGGATCACTTACTTGATTAATGTAACATCCTCAAAATTTTAATCATAATTTTAGAATCTAAATAAGTTGGCTTGTGTTGTGTACTTGAGAAACGCTATATGTCACTTTTTAAAAAAAGAAGAAGAATGGATATAAGACTTATACATAGATTTTCGTATAATATATATATATATATATTATTAAAGAAGGGCGTATAATATATATTATTAGCTTTTATATATAGAGTTTAATGGTAGTGGGTCGACAGTGCAAAACAACTTTGCACACACGTGCACTCAAAACATTTAGAATTGCCACAACAATTAATCTTTTTAATTTATGTGGCAATTCTGAATGCTTTGATTGATTGTGTACAAAATTGTTTTGGATTATCAACCTACCACCGTTAAACTCTCACGTATATGACTATTATAGGAATGTGTAATTAATGCATTGTAAATCGAAATATTTGACTTTTGTATAAAATAATTTCTTCTTTTGGAATCCTTAAAGAGTGTCCCGGAGACACTCGTTAACAAGACCCTTCAAAGAAAAAAGCTGAAGCTTCCACGAGACAATTGATCTCTTCGATTAGACAATTGATCTTAACTTTATTTTGTTTGAGCCATTTAGAGGATCTTCATATTCAAATGATTGCCTCATATTTCCTTATATGGGAATCATCTAGAGCATCAAATAGATCAGAAGATGTTTTAGTTTCTTGTTGACTTTGCGCTGGCTAGAGGATCCATCATTTAACTTTGTTTTAACTTTATCAACTTGACTTGTGATTGAAAGTCATTTACCATTTACTTAGACTATGGTGGTTGATGTGCTTATGATAGTTTGACTTCCTTGACTCTGATAACAATCATGTGTTCATCTATATTTAATTGATGATTACCGACACACTTGAATCATGCACACTTGAATGCACAATTTGTAGACAAATTATTTCTTTGGTATGTTATCATCAAAACATCAGTTGATGTTCCTTTGCTTTGTTATCATCAAAATATTAGGCGTGGAGTATTGTGACTAAACGAAACTGGTTGTTACAAACCTCCCTCTATTCTCAAACACATACTGGCTTGAGCGTTGGAGTATCTTTTGCAATTACACCCCCACCTAATAACACAATTTCCAAGGATTTCGACCAAAACCTTCATCAATTGAGCTTTTTCCATGAATTCTAGCGACACCTTTATCAAGGAGGAACTTCTTCCATCAATCCACCATTACTTTTTGATTATTTTATATTTCTTGATAGTTCTGGTTCTCCTGCGAGAACAATGGTATTGTATGTGGGAACGATTTTTCGTTCTCGATTTCACTTGGACAAAGGATTTTGGAAGAGATGGATTCAGATCCAGGGTATTTAATGCATCAAAGGAAGACATCATTCATATCCAACAATTTTCGACACATTCAACGAAGAACTCTCTATGCTCTTGAGTTGAACAATTTTAGACCAAAAGTATTGATGATAACAATGTATAGAAGAACAATTAGATACTCTAATGTTTGTTCAAGTGTGTTGGACTATAAAATAAAATTTAGACTCTCAAGTCAACAATTCTGACTCTGAAAGAACACACTCTCAACATAGAAGAAAAACTCTTATGCTTAAGACAAGCTCTAATGACAAAACTTTGATGTTCAACCAAAAGTCAAAGCTATGATCAGGATGCATCAAGACATGAAGACAAGCTTTGATCTTAATGCGCTTCCAAATCTCTTTAACAACGACTATATTCAATTCTCCTATAAAAGGACCCTGAGCATTTGAAGAACTAAGAGAGTTACACGTTTTCTCAGTTTATCTTTTGCATCCTCTGATCAGTTTTTAACTTAGAAAAGATTTTTAGGAAAAGCCAACACAATTCAAATCCCCCTTCTTGTGTTTTTCTCAACTTCAAAAAGCACTCGCGATATTGATTTCGATACCGACATGCTGCCACCATCAACAATTTCCACAACAACACTCCTCAACATCGTGATTATGGTTTGTATTTTTCTAATCACTGAAGAAGAAGCATCACTCGCGGGATCATTGTTGTCGTGTCCATGAAAGAACAACCATGAAGACTTCGCCTTTATTATTGTCGACTTCATACCTTCTTTCGACGTTATTATCATTTTTGCCGAAGCCAACAATTGCAGAAACAAGGTGCATCTTTCAAATCTAGTAACAGAAACAGTTTCAACAGACATTTGAATCTGGGTGAGATTAGATCCCCTCATATTTGGACAGCATGGTGTGGTCCAACAAATGACTTTGATGGGACAATAGGATACGGCTCTACAACATAGGGCCTGTTTGGATTAGCTTATTTTAGAGCTTATATAAAATAGCTTATGCAAATAATTAAGTTTTTATGTATTATTTATAAGTTTTTAAGATAGTTTATGAAAAAACAGATTATGAAGATACAATTTTCGTTACTGAGAGCTTATAAATTAAAATAAAAGCTAATTTATTTACATAAACTATTTTTCATAAGCTCAAAATAAACTCAAACCAAACGGGGCCATATTTTCATTGTGGTTGTGCTTGTTCACGTGGCTTTGCTTGAGTGTGTTGTTCTTTCATAAGGTCCTAAAACTATGGTTGTGGCTGAGAGCTTTTGCCTATTTCAACTTTGGGTTTCGCCTCCCACTCTTGCCAAACACATACTGTGATTGAAACTATACTTTTCGTAATACAACCAACAATCTCATAATTTCTCTACATTCCTCATACATAAGAGAAAACATCACTAATTAGGAAAATATATCATTGTCTTAGTCTTCATACAACTCAGACTTTAGAATTCAAACCTTCAAAACCTACTTCTAGATCGTAAAATATAAACAAAACAAGGGCGTAGGAAAAAACAAAGTGATTGTAGATGATCAAGTGAGTTTTACGTTTTTAGTTTTCGAGAGGCTTAGAAAATGTAAAAATAGAACTGAAGAGGAAAAAGAGGGATTCAAACGATAAATAAAACACATCGTCATTCGAAAATTCAGACAAATGCCATCGAAATTTTAAATTTCGAAAAGGGCAAATTTGGAAGAAAAAAAATTAATTAATTTTGAAGTGGGAAGAGAAAAATAACGAGATGCCCACCTACCCGTCACTAGAAAGAAAAGTGAGCAGCTCCGTCAAGTTAGAGTCACATTGAAATCAAAGAAAGGCCGCGACATAGTTCAGGTTTTCCTTCTTCTTCATCTTCTTTTTTCAGATTATAGCTCCACTCTGCACCGTGATTCCCCATTTACGCTGTAAATTAAGCTGATCGATTTACATCATCGGTTGAAATTACTTGAAATTACATGTTAGGTTAGGGTTAGTGATTATCCAATTTGTCATTTCCTTTTCAAAATCTTAATGCATTTTAGTTTCGTCCCCAAAACCCTAGATCTTTCATTTCATTTGGATTTACAATATATTTATAAAAATTTATTGTCTCATTTTTCTGATGGGAGTAAGAAGAAAAGAGTATAATTATTCTACTCTCTTTATCAGTATTGTCAATCACGGATCGCGGAAAAATAACAGTTTGTTCAAATTCCGCTATATAGCGGTTCTAGCCATCATCTTAATATGACATGATAAAAGTAAATTTTGTAAAGTTGTGTCTGTATTTATTTTGTGTCGAATGCGGGAGTTAAAATTTTGGGTATTTTTTTTAGAATTTGGACAATAATCTTAGAATTCAACATGTGAAACTTACAAACTGCATTTTGTAACAGAGAAGTTTGAAGCCCGCTTAGGGTTTTTTTGGATTGACTTATTTGAGCTTCTCTATTGGTATAAATTTTGTGAGACTGTTTGGGAGAACTTATGAAAACAACTTATGGCATGTTCATAAGCTGTTTTTAGCTTATTTGCATACGTTCTCCAAGATAGCTTATGAAAATGAAACCCACTTACGTTGGTTTGGTGGTATTGACTTGGGAGCTGGGATTATGCTCCTCCTTAAGGTCTAAAGTTCGATTCTCCCTGGTGTCAATTTAGGTGGGCTAATTTAGCTTCTTAAAAAAAAAGCTTATGAATTAGCTTATTTGCATATGTTCTAGGTGGGTTAATTTAGCTTCTTAAAAAAAAATTATGAAAATAAATCATAAGCTGTTTTTAGCTTATTTGCATATGTTCTCCAAGATAGCTTATGAAAATGGAAAATAGTTTAAAGCTTATAAGATAAATAAGGGCTTATACTGTAAGCTGCAAATAAGCTGTTTATCCAAACAGGACCTTAAATACCTTACAATTTTAAAAGCTTAAATCATTGTGGTGACAGAAATGAGTTGTACTTTATTTTTTCCCCCCAAGTCCAATTGATGAGTTATAGTTGAAAGAGGAGTATAAATAGGATAGTAATACGCCTGCAGATTTATTGAACAAAGAATACGAGGTGTCTGAACTGTGCCATAGTTTTGGCACTATGTTCCCTATATTTTAGGAGTCATTAATTGTAAGCATAAATGATGTAATTGTAATTGCCTGTAAGAATCCCCATGTGTAACACACACCCATTTGTGATTTGTGCCATAGTTTTGGCACTATTTTCCCCATTTATTAGAAATGTAAGGCTGAGAGAAATGCAAGAAAGAGATAGAAAATTGTATCAAGTTTCAAAGAGAAATTGTTAGGTGTTTTTGTAAAAATGAATCGTGAAATCTTGATTGGTTAGCTGAATACTGTCTCTTTTATTGGACCTAAACTGAAATAACTTACAATTGATAAGAATTAGATGTCTGAGAAGACTCACCGCAGAAAGTTGAAGTGAAAGATAACACCCTTGCTGATAGAGAACCAGCTTCTCTGCGCAGCTAAAACCACTCAATAGAATTCACATATGCCTCTCACTTCCTTTATAACCACCTAACTTCATTTCCTCTTAACGGGCCTATCAAAATTCTGTAAGTACATATCAAAAAGAACGGAGGTTTGATCATGACGTAGATAAATTAATTTATGATGCTTTTGCTAACGAATGCAAATGACAATACATATATGGTTTAGAGAAAGGTGGACATTTTTTTATTTTCTTTTCCTAGGTGAAGTTTACAGCCATAGTACTTTTTATCTTTTTAATTGCTTGCAGCAATTTAAAACTTAGTTGACTTTGGATTATTTTTAATAGATACCATGGTGAAGCGCAGATGGTTGAATGTTGTTCGAAAAAGTGGCAAATCACAAGCTAAAGAGCCAATAATTGATATATCTAATGAAGTCAACCACAGCATAAATGAAGAGTGTGCACAATTTGGAGTAGGTATGAAATTTTTATTGGCTGAGTTTTTTTCATCCTCTGTCTTAATGCTTTGTAGTTTGCTTTAATTTTTGAGTTTTTTGTATTAGATGCAAGAGAGAATCTTAAGGTAGCAAAACTTAAGCACCAAAATAACCAATCATAATCAAAACAACAAATACAAGTAGAATGAGTAGTAGTTTACCTAAAGGTTATTGTAGTTTTTTTTTTTAAAAAAATTTGTTGGTTTTTTTTTTTTTTTTGAAATGTCCAAAGTTAATTGCTAGTACTTGTTAGAATGTTAGTGGGTAGGGACCGAACCTAGCACCTTATACCTCCCAATCCTTAGTCACTCACCGAATACCACCAAACCGCCTTATGAATCTAAATAAATGTTAGAATCTTCCAATATGAATACATGTGTATGTTTTAGGTTAGATTAGACAAATTTTTTTTATCATCCACAATTTTGTTTATCTTTTAAACCACTTGTAGCAATAAAAAAATAACGTGACTTTGAATTGTATAACAGACACCATTTTGAGGCGCAAAAGGTCGAATGTTGTTCGAAAAAGTAGCAAATCACAGGCTATAGAGAAACAGTTAATTTATAGCTCTGATGAAGTCAACCAAAACAAACACAGTAAAACCGAAGAGTTTGCACGATTTGAAGGAGGTATGGAAAATTGTTGTTGGCTCAATTTCTTTTTCCTTTTTTCTTGAATTTTCATACTTTTTTATGTTCAACTTTTTATAGTAAATACAAGAGATAATCAAATGCTAGCTAGTCTGAATCACCAAAATGATGTACCACAATCAGAACAGCAAATACACGTGGGAAGTCATGTTGAATATCCTATATCTTATGGTAGAATGGGTAAAAGTTTACCTAAAGGTAAGTGAAGTTTTTTTCTTAAAAGTCGTTGTGTAAGTCTTTTCCCCTTTGTTTACATGTGTCTCATTTAGGTTTGGTTATATAATCATTATAATCAACTGTTTAGCAACCCTAATTTGATATGTTTAACTGTATTATTTATTTTGATATTTTAAAAAACTGTGTCTATGTTTAACTGTGTATCATTTAGCTTGATATTTTAAACCAGTTGTAGCAATTAAAAATAATTTGACTTTGCATTATCTATAATAGATACTATGGAGAGGCGCACAAGGTTGAGTGTTCGAAAAAGTGGCAAAGCACAAGCTGAAGAGCGATTAATTCATAGCTCTAATGAAGTCAATCTAAACAACCACCGTATAAATGTAGTGTGTGCACATTGTGGAGGAGGTATGCAATTTTTATTCTTGTCAGTTTCTTTCTCCTTTTGCCTTGAAGTGTCATATTTTTTAATTTTTTTTTTATTTTAATTTTATAGGCACGAGAGAGAATTTAATGGTAGCACGTCCGAGTCACCAAAATCATGAATCCCAATCAGAACAGCAAATACAAGTAGGAAGTTTACCTAAAGGTAAGTGTAGTGTTTTTAAAAAATAAGTATTTTCCTATATGTTTACATATGTATCATTTAGGTTTGGTTACATGATCATTGCAATGAATTGTTATCAACCCTAATTTGGCTTTGTCTAACATGCACAAACAAAATGGTCTTGCACCATGCACAAGTGTCTTTTTCACCATTGGATCAAAAAGTCACATCATATTTCATTTAATTTAATGGTGAGATTTATTGATCCAATGGTGGAAACTAGCTTGTGCATGATGCATGACTTGTCTCACCTGTGCACCAGAGTTGCCCCCCTAATTTTTTTATCTTTTAACCTACTTGTAGAAATTAAAAAATAATTTGACTTTGGGTTATCTATAATAGATACCATAGGGAGGCGCATAAAGTTTAAAGCTGTTGGGAAAAGTGGCAAAGCACATGCTAAAGAGAAGTTAATTGATAGCTCTAATGTAGTCAACCAAAACAGCCATCGTATAAACGAAAAGCGTGCGCAACTTGGAGGAGGTAAGAAGTTTTTATTTGCTTAGTTTCTTTCTTCTTTTGTCTTGAAGTTTCATTATTTTTTATTTTGAATTCTTTAGATACAAGAGAGAATTTAATGGTAGCAAGTCCATGTCACCAAAATCACGAATCACAATCAGAACAGCAAATACAAGCTGGACGTCGTGCTGAATATCCTATTTCTTTTGGTAGAATAGGTAAAAGTCTACCGAAAGGTAAGTGTAGTGTTTGTTACAAATAAATGTGCAGTTATTTTCCTATATGTTTACATATGTATCATTTAGGTTTGGTCTTGTAAAGAATTGTTTATCAACCTTGATTTTTTTGATCTTTTAAACCAATTGTAAAAATTAAAAAATAATTTGATTATGGATTATCTATAATAGATACCATGGGGAGGCACAAAAGATTGAATGCTGTTAGAAAAAGTGGCAAAGCACAGGCTGAAGACCAATTAATTGATAGCTCTAAGGCAGTCAACCAAAATAACCACAATATAAATGAAAAGTGTGCACAATCGGGAGGAGGTATGAAAATTTACTCTGTTAAGTTTCTTTCTTCCTTTTGAAGTTTCATGCTTTTTGATTTTGAATTCTTTATAATGGTAACACGTCTTAACCACCAAAATGGCCAATCACAATCAGAACAAGTACAAGTGGGAAGTCATGTGGAATCTCCTATTTCATTTGGTAGAATGAGTAAAAGATTAACTGAAGGTAAGGGCCTGCTTGAATAGTGTTTTAAAATTCTGTTTTTCTATTTTTAATTACGATAAAAGAAGTTAATCTTTTTTGACTTATAGATACCATTGGGAGGCACACAAGATTGAATGCTGTTAGAAAAAGTGGCAAAGCACAAGCTGACGAGCAGTTAATTGATAGCTCTAATGCAGTCAACCAAAATAACCACAATATAAATGAAAAGTGTGCACAATCGGGAGGAGGTATGAAAATTTACTTTGTTCGGTTTCTTTCTTCTTTATTGTTGAAGTTTCATTTGTTTTTTTTATATTTTGAATTCTATATAGTATCTACAAGAAGGAATCTAAAGGTAGCAAGTCTTAACCTCGAAAATGACCAATCACAATCAGAACAAGTACAAGTAGAAAGTCATGTGGAATCTCCTATTTCATTTGGTAGAATGAGTAAAAGATTACTTAAAGGTAAGGGCTTGTTTGAATAGTGTTTTTAAAATTTTGTTTTCTATTTTTAAATACTACTATAAAAGAAGAAAATCTGATGAAATGTTTTCAAAATTCTTTTACAAAACTGAATCCTGTTTTATCATTTTAGGAACTAAAAACAAAAGTATTTATTTCCTCGTGTATACATATTTTTTTTTAAGAAATATTACCAAACAAGTTTTTTTATTTCCTCGTTTATCAATTGGTTTATTTATTTTGTCCTCTAAAATCGTTTTTAAAAATTGATTTATACTATAGTTTACAAGAACCCAAGTCCAAAACACAATCAAACAAGCCCCAAGAGTATTGTTTTTCTAAAATTATGTAAGTACTTTTTGTATGTTTACATGCCTATCATTTAGGTTAGAATACACAATCATTGTAATCAATTGTGTGCGAACCATGATTTTTTTGATCTTTTAAACCACTTGTAGACATTAAAAAATAAATTGGCTTTGGATATATGATAGATACCAATGAGAGGAACAAAAGGCCTGTTCGAAAAAGTGGGAGACTACAAGCTGAAAAGCAATTAATTGATAGCTCTATTGAAGTCAACCAAAACAACCACAGTATAAATGAAGAGTGTGACCAATTTGTTGGAGGTATGAAATTTTTGTTTGCTCAGTTTTTGTTAGGAAATAGGATAAGGATTAAGCATGTGTTTAGTTGTGCGGTGGCGAGAATTGAGTTTGATAGAATTGATTTTGAGAGAATTGATTTTAGTTAAAAGTGAGTTGAGTGTAAATTGATTTATGTTTGAATGCATTTATGTAAAATTGATTCCTATCAATTCATGTTGTTTGGATAGTTTGAATTAAAATTGCTTTTGGATGTGTAATTACCAAAATGTACTTTATTATTTTTTTTTAAAGAGTTATTCAAGACTTAATTGTACAAATTATTAAAGGGCAAATACATAATAAAGTAAAGTGTAGCACCATAAATGCTTGGAATCGATTCTAATAAACGTATAAGCTACACATTCTTGCTTCAGCTTGAATTGATTTTGGCCCTCAAAATCACGTTAAAGAATTGATATCCAAGCATATATATTTACACCAAATTTGCTTTTAACACCCATAGAATCACGTTTGATATACTCTAACATGAAGCCAAACAAGCAATAAGTAGTAGGTGTTGAAAATTCCGCCTTAATTGCGGTCTGCCCCTAGTCGCCTAAATTGCAACCTTTGGTTAGCCTTCATTGCAGCCTCCAACACCTTCATTGTGTTGGCCTTGAGGGGGTGGATTTAGTCCCACATCGGATAGATGGCACTCTTGAGAAGAGTTTATAAAGAGGAGGCACTCCTCACCTTACAAGCCGGTTTTGTAAGGATGAGTTAGGCCCCAAATTTCAACAATTAGTTAGAAAGTATCATTTGTATAATACATGTATAGAGGATTCATCATGTTATACATGATACTTCCTAACTAATCAATTACTACCCTTGTCCCTAAATACAGAACCCTCTTGATTAAATCACAAGAATTAAGAAAGTTAGTAGTCATATCAAATTTGTTGACAATTAGTATTGTTCTACAAGTTTACCGTTCAGGAGAGAGAACTAGTTTATGAATTTGGATCCTCTCCAACAAAGAAAAATGAGTGAGAGGAGAGAGAAATTTTTTTTGAGAAAAAGGTTAAGAAAGTGAAAACCTTGGAGAGGGATTGAGAGAAGTTTCGTTGTAGAGGATGTAATTCCTTATCCTATATCATAACAGTTTCTTTTATACTTTTGTCTTGAAGTTTCATAATTTTTTATTTTGAATTCTTCATAGTAGATACAAGAGGAAATCTAGTGGTAGCAAGTCCTAATCTCCAAAGTGACCATTCACAGTCAGAGCAACAAATACCAGTGGAAAATCATGTTGAAACTCCTAATTCTTTTGATAGAATAAGTAAAAGTTTAACTAAAGGTAATTGTTTGAATTTTTAAAATAAATATGTAAGTATATACCTTTGCTTATGTATGGTTCATTAACATGACATCCATACATGATTTAGGTCAAAAGAGGGTAAGAGGTTATACCCAAATGTCGGATGTGTGGAATCTACCGGATGGAGAATTCATACGCGTTGAAGTAGATACTTTAGGTAATCCTATAGGGTGGGAAGGGAAAAAACTTTTAAATGCACTGGGCTGCCTGGTAAGGAAGCACGAATATGCTCCCATCAATATTCTAAGCTGGAAAGACATGCCAGAGTTGAACATTACTAATATGCTTGAGTGGATACAGGTCTTGTAAAAAAAAATTTAAGTTCTATTTGATTTCACTCTTTGAACATTCTTTTTTACTGTATGTCTTACGAATTTTTTTTTTTTTTTTTGCTAATTATCTCAATAATAGAGTAAGTTTCACTTTGTTCCTGAGTTGACCGAGCAAACAAAGCAAATACTAAAAGATAACTTGAGTGGTAAGTGGAGGCAATTCAAGCATGATTTGAAAGCAAAGGGATATGATGAAAACAAGACTGAGGAAGAAATGGCTGCCTACATCCCTGATAGAAGAGTTGATCCTTCTCAATATCGTGCTTTAGTACATCATTGGTGTTCCAAGGAGGGACAGGTACATCTCTAATGTCATTGACCTTCACTTTATATAGCATTTATGTACAACACTGACTTCTTTATTTCCTTGTTAAAGAAAATAAGTAACATCAACAAAAGGAATCGCTCAAAATACGAGGATTTTCATTGCATGGGAACCAAGAGTCTTCCAAGGTTCATTCACGAGGTGGTTTATTTCATTATTGTTTCTTTGTTTACTTGTCAACAACAACAACAACAACCAAGCCTTATCCCACTAAGTGGGGTCAGCTACATGAATCAAACGACGCCATAGTGTTCTATCAAAAATCATGTCTTTGTTTACTTGTATGAGTAATTTTTTTTAAATTGTAATGCTAGCAATACTCTTTTTTAAACACTGTTGAACACATTTATTTTATGTTTTGTTTATTACTGAAAAAGTGGATACATTTTTTTTTATAAGTGATCGGCTAAATTGACATTTTCTAAAAATGAATCAACCATGAAGAGTGGAATCAAAAGTGTGTTAAAAAGAGTGTTAGTGTTTCTCATTTTATAATGATTTCTTAATATGAATGGGATTTGACATTTTTATTTCAAATGTTAGACAACCGAGGCTAATGGAGCACAACCTTCACGAGCTGAAATTTATATTGAGACTCGTACTCGTAAAGATGGCAGTATTGTGAATGAGAAGGCAGCTAATGTGATTGTAAGAATTTCAATTTTCAGGCATAAATTGAAATACCGATGATTGAAACTATTGATTGTAATGCATTGCAGTTGAACTGTACATAGTAAGTTTTGTCTAATATTTTGTGTAGGGTGAATTAAAAAAGCATATGGTGGAGGCAACAAGTTCACGAACTCCTCAAAAGACTCAAGATTCTACAAATTGGGAGAATGACGTATACTCAAAAGTAAGAGGCCCTGAAAGGAAAGGATCTGTACGTTGTCTTGGCAAGGTTCCACGTCATTCAAATGTTGAAAATAGGGTCCACAAATTAGAAAATTTGCTTGGGAATCTTGTTTCTGTTCTTCAAACACGATTTTCAGCAGACGAACAAATTAATGATGTTTTGCAAGCTATAGCTCAAGAGGTATGAATTCCTATAATTCAACTTTTTGAAGAAATTTAACTATGATATGAAATAATGATAATGATGATTTACACTTAGGTACCTAATGCTCCAAGTACTCCTAATGATTTCTCTAGTAACGATCAGCCAACTACAAGTGACAGCAATTGGGAAAATTGATACTGCCAAACTGGTGAGTAACTATAGTTTGTTGTAATATGAGATGGAAATACATTTTCACTTTGGAAAATTGGTCTTGGGCCTTTTGTTGTTTATTGCTATCCCGTTCTCTTGGCTTTTCCCTATTTTAATTAAAGATTATGATGAATTACAATAAGTGGAGCTCATTCATTTGATGAAATTTTTTCTTTGTAAACTTTCAAGTGTATCAAGCAATGAGGTTGTAACTGGCATCTCATTTCCTTTGTGAAACAAATTTATTTACCCTTTTTTCCGTACTGCAAATTTTAACTGCCAGTGTTTGGTGAAATGGCTTTTATGTGACTAATCTTACTGAGTAATATTGTTATTGTAGGAACAAGGTTTTGATATAGACATGATGGTGATACATGAGGATGCTCTGATGTAGTGAATTTGTATGTCGGTCCTATTTGGAGGAAGTACTCGGTCATATTTGTTCAATTTTAAGTTTATTGGCATCCAAGATTTCCTAAGTAATTGTTTACCTGATTTTGAGCCTTATATACATGTGGGTGACTTTCCCTTTTTATTTGTATAATTCAGTATGGTCTGCACTTAATACTCATGGATTCATAAGGAATAGGAAGTTGGAGATGGACAGTAGTTTTCATGTTTTTATGAATATTTTGGTAACTGGTTTTTCATTAGTCGTAATTGGATTTACATATAGATTTTATAGGAAATGGAACCAATATTTTTATCTTAACTGCAATGACCATATTGGTAGTAACTATTGTTAGGAAGTAAGTAACTATTTGCCCGTAAGGTCTAACTCAACTGCAATGACGATATTGTTAGGCCGCACATCTTCATTCGGGTTTGAACTTGGGGCATCACAGTTGTGTTCGCAAATTTCATGTGGAGAGCTTTTTTCATCAATTTAGGCTTTGTAGTGGAGAGCTTTGAAGGGTAATATATTTTGATATATATATTTTTAAATTTTTGAAAGAACATGAAAAATGATCACACTTAATTCATTTTTAAAAACATTTTTGTGTCTATTTTTTTTTTTAAAAGTCACCCTCTCCACTTCAAAATCGGCAACTCACAAACAAAACCATAAGAGTTTGTTTTAGAGTGTATGGAATATTGACAATACTAGTTATGATGATTTTAGTTGGTTTTCAATTTTTAGTTTTTATGAATGATGCATAACCATATTAACAAGCATTTCTATTTTTCATGGTTGAACCCTTGAAATGCAATTGGAAAATGAGGAAATCTTACTTTGACACACATTAATGAAAAAAGTTTAAAAGAATATGGAATCAAAGTGAGTTTTGCCTCTTGGCCTCTTAACAATAGTTGAGATTTCTTCATAATGGTTACCGTATAACAATAGATGGAGAGTATTTTGTACAATGACGAATATGGTTTCACGTTTTGTGTGACCAAATAAAAACAGTCACAGAACAAATGCAAAAGGACGGACATCAAACTAAATGATGAAGAAAACAAGTGCACCTTTATTAAGTGCAATATTGATGCAACATTTTCGAATCAATACGATATTGTTGGGTTGAATGTGTATCAAGATGTGTATGAAAACTTTGTGTGCTTAAACTTTGCTACATCCAACATTATAATTTTAGTTGGATTTCAAGACAATAGTGTATTGTTTTAACCATTTCCACAAGAAAATTTCAGTGTCTGATCAATAATTAAGAGTATCCAAAAAGTATAGCTATATAACAACTCGTTCAAACAAAAACAACTATACATAAGACATGTCCTCAAGTTTATGATCATATTTTTATTTGTATATTTATATTGTTCACGTTATTGAAAGTGAAATGACATAATTTTCTTTTTGTAATAGAACATGAAGGTCAAGAATCCAAATTATCAAAAAGCAACGGTGTCCCTTGTAATCATAATAATAATAATAATAATAATAATAAAAAAAAATTATCCCCTAAAAAATAATAAAAATTAGGATAGATATACGTATACATGTCATATAATGATTTAAGTAACTTTATTTAGAACTAGTGTTCATTACGCGGAATGTCTGTCTGTTTTTTTTATTGCGATAATGCGTATACAATACGAACAACAATTTTTTATGAAATTTTGATTTTGATTAAAATTATAGGTTTAGATATTTTGCACTTTCATAAATTAACAAACTATACTTATCTTTTTCAATGACACTAACAATACAACAAATATAATATAAGTTCTTATCTTTTTGTATGACACCAACAACAATATAAACTTCTTATAGGAAAATATGCTTAAGGGATAATTGAAAATGAAAAAACCACCTCAAAACTATGTATTCCGTTATATATAGATATAGATTCACTTAGACTATCTTATAGTGGCCATACAAATTTAGGCAAAAACACATTGTATACTTAAAGATAATGTGTGCTGCAGCTGAGATATAATCGTAAGACTTGTAATCATAGAATTAAGAGCTACAGTTGAACAACCAAATTCACCTAAGCATATATATATATATATATATATATATATATATATATATATATATATATATATATATGTTGGATTTGTATTGAGAAGGAAAAGAGACTTGAAGAGATACCATTGTGGTTTATCTTCCAATAGAGAACACAGACAATTATCTTAAACACCGATCTAGATGACATATCCAACATGACCATTCAATTTTTAGGTCTATGTCAAATGTCAATGGTCACATGTCTCTGCACCAAATGCCGCTTAAGGCTTTGTTCCAGAGTTTAGAGGAAAAAGAGGGGAGGACTTTAGAGGAATGGAGAAAAATGGAAAGATAGGGTATCCCTCACTCTTTTTTTTAAATAGTGTTTTTGAAGGGAGTGAAATGAAAAATACTTATGACTAATTTGTTTTTGTTTTGAGAAAACTAATGTATTTAAAAAATTATTCAAAATCCTCCAAACTCCTTCAATGATTTTTTTTAGTAATCCCATATAAGAGAGTTTTGGTCCTATGAAAAGAAGAAAAAAAATTCATACCAATAAATTGGAATAACTCAGCGGTAGCATGGAAAATAAAATTGAATGTTAGATGCAAGATTCAAAGCTAAGATTAAGACGTACTCTTCTTTATCAGATAATGTATACCCTGAAGTTTAAATGCTTTATTATATCCAAATCACTGCAGTCAAATACCTTATTAAGCAGCCCAAACTGAGATTATTATACTTGTTGGATCAATTTGCGCAGCATAAGTGCTTATTGAAATAAGCTGTTTTAAGCTAGATGAAAAGTAATGAACAAAATAGAAAACTAAAAGAGAGAAGAATGGAGAGAGTTTGTGATTGTAATGTGAATCTCATTAAACAATTATTATTGAATGTACACATTACAAAGCCTTTTATATACACATATGTCACTTGCTTGTAGTACAAGCTAAGTAACAAACTCTAACAACCTCATACTCTGAAACTTCAGACTCTGAAACCTCAGACTCTGAAACTTCAGACTCTGAAACCTCAGACTCTGGTGTCACTAACTAACTTGCTAAGGAGCAGTTATGGATTAATTCTCAACACTCCCCCTTAATTCATAACTGTTGAATATTGAGGACACCAAGTTTCTTCCTTAAAAACTCAAATCTGTCAAGCTTCAAAGCCTTAGTATAGCCATCTGCAAGCAGCATTTCTGTAGGACAATACTGCACCTCAATCATTCCAGTAGTCACCTGCTCCCTAATGAAATGAAATCTAGTCTCAATGTGCTTGCTTCTACCATGAGAGATTGGATTCTTAGCAAGACTTATGGCAGATTTGTTTCAATTTTCAGTGTTAGAGGTTTCACAACTTCACACTTGAGCTCTTTCGTCACTGAATCCAACCACAAAGCTTGACATGTTGCAAAAGCTCCTGCAATGTACTCAGCTTTACAAGATGAGAGTGCAGTAACATGTTGCTTCTAGGTGCACCAGGATCTGGCAGCATCATTGAGCTTGAAGATATAGCCTGAAGTACTTCTTCTATCAGTCAAGTCCCCACACCAATCACTATCTGAGTACCCTATGAGCTCATTCAATTCACTTCTACTTCCATTAGGAAATAACAAGCCATAATCCACAGTTTCAATTCTTGCTACTGGAGCAAACATCTCATTGCAATCAATACCATGTTTCTGCAAGAAGCCTCTAGCCACCAATCTTGCTTTATACTTTGAAACCTTGCCATCTGGATTCAACTTCACTTTGAACACCCATTTCACATCAATTTTCTTTTTCTTGTCTGGCAAGTTAACAAGTTCCCAGGTTTGATTCCTTTCAATTGATTGCAGTTCTTCTTTCATAGCTCTTTTCCACACATCAATTTTCAGTGCTTCTTTATAATTGATTGGTTCAGAATCTGCTAGTAATGCAAAATGAATACGATCACCTTCATCATTCACTGCATTATCAGGGATGATTTCACAGTCATTCAGCCTGCTAGGTGCTTGTCTGGCTCTTTGAGGCCTCACTGGTGTTACATTTCCTTCTGGATCATTTTCAACATCATCCTGACCCTCTTCATTTTCTGATTCATCACTTGAATCAGGATATATATAGCTTTGCTAAACCTCACTGCTATATACAGGTTCACTTTCCCATTTCCACTTCTCAGCTTCATTTACTATTACATCTCTACTGATATGAACCTTCTGAGTTACAGGGTTGTAAAGCTTGTATGCACCAGTTGGATGATAACTTATAAGTATCATAATCTCACTTTTATCTTCAAGCTTACTTCTTCTAGTATCTGGTACATGTTTGTAGCACAAAGAGCCAAACACCTTGGAATGCTTCACACTAGGTTTCCTTCCACACCAAGCTTCTTCTGGTACTTTCAAATTTAGCTTCTTTGTAGGACATCTATTTGGAATATAAGCAGCTGTGGTGACTGCTTCACCCCAAAACTTGTGTGGTAGATTCTTCTGCTTAATCATGCTTCTAGCCATGTCAAGCAAAGTTTTATTCCTTCTTTCTGCAAGTCCATTGTGTTGTGGTGTATATGGAGCTGTTACTTCATGAGCAATTCCTTGATTCATGCAGAAAACTTCAAATTCCTTGGATGTATACTCACCTCCACCATCTGTCCTCAAAATCTTAATAGATTTATCACTCTCTTTCTCTACCAAGACTTTGAATTTTCTGAATACCTCCAAAGCTTCACTCTTAAGCTTAATAGTATACAACCATATCATTCTTGTAAATTCATCAACAAAGGTAATGAAATACTTATTACCACCCAAAGAAGCTACCTCAAAAGGTCCACAAATATCAGAGTGAATTACTTGTAATGCCACACTTGCTCTTTTAGGTGCTTCAGACACAAAAGGCAACCTACTTTGCTTGCTCTTCACACACACTTCACATATAGTTTTTCTCAGATGCCATAGAGCTTCAGCATCTTCACTAATTGTTGCAGACGAGCACATCATCTTATCACTTGAGATGCTGCATCTGTAGGTTCTATTCTTTGACATGGTAGACTTTAGCACTAAGTTCTTCCTTGCATCAAACAGTTTCAATGAATTGCCATCCATTGTTACTGAGAACCCCTTCTCCACTAATTGACCTATGCTCATCAGATTGCACTTCATATCTGGAACATAGAAAACATCTTCAATAATGATTTTCCCACCATCATTGCTCTTGATCACCATATTTCCATTTCCTTCTGATGTAAGCTTTCTACTTTCAGCTAATTTGATACTAGTTTTCTTGCCAGAATCAAAATTAGTTAACCATTCTCTATGAGCAGTCATATGATTATAGCATCCAGAGTCAAGATACCACTCTTCATTCTTGATCTTATCTTCACATGTAGTAGCCATCATCAAGACTGTATTGAGATTATCTCCATGAGCTATATTTGCTTCCTCATCAGTCTTTTGATCTTTCTTGAACCAACATTCATCAGCAAAATGTCCATACTTTTCACAATTGTAGCACTGAACTTTACTTTTATCAAAATCCTTATTCTTATTCTGACCTTTGCCAAAACCTCTTCTCTTGAAGATTTAGTTTTGTCATCAGTTTTAGACTTTCCATTGTTGGACCAGTTTGTTCTTCCTTTTCCCTTTTTCTTGAAATTCTTGTGATTTCCCTCTTTCTTGATTGTTTGTGCTTGAAGAGCTTGTTGTACAGATCTTTCAGAACCTCTATCAATCACTAACAGTTCATGTGCTTCTAGTGAACTTTGCAATTCTTCAATCTTCATAGTTTTAACATCCTTTGCTTCTTGGATTGCTACTACTATGAAATCAAACTTTGGATTCAAGGATCTCAATACCTTCTCTACTACCATCTGATCTGAGATGTTTTCACCACAATTTTTCATCAGATTCACAATCTCAATCATTTTTGAGAAGTAATCATTTAATTTTTGATCTTCCTCCATTTGCATCATCTCATACTTCCTTCTATATGACTGCAACTTGACTTGTTTCACTTTTTCTCCCCCATTGTGATAGTTTTCCAGAATGTCCCAAGCTTCTTTGGATCTTGTAGCCTTTGATATCTTCTCAAAGTGCTGATTATCAACATTTTGTTGAATGTAAAATAGAGCTTTACAATCTTTCGTCTTCGCTTCTTTGAATGCCAACCTCTGTGCTTTAGTTGGATTTGCCCCCAAATCCTCATAGCCATTCTGCACCAAATCACTTACATCTTGTGCTCCAAAAAGCGATTTCATCAATGCACTCCATCGTTCCCAGTTCTTGCCATCAAGAACTAGAATGTTTGATCCAAAACCATTGTTATTCATCTTGCTTTGATCAAGAAATCAACAGTCACACCTCACTCAGTGTTTCCCTATGGTGATTCCCCTCACACTTCACTTGTGTTTCCCTAAGATTTAACCCAGGCTCTCTATATCAATTGTTGGATCAATTTGCGCAGCATAAGGCTTATTGAAATAAGCTGTTTTAAGCTAGATGAAAAGTAATGAACAAAACAGAAAACTAAAAGAGAGAAGAATGGAGAGAGTTTGTGATTGTAATGTGAATCTCATTAAAAAATTATTATTGAATGTACACATTACAAAGTCTTTTATATACACATATGTCACTTGCTTGTAGCACAAGCTAAGTAACAAACTCTAACAACCTCAGACTCTGAAACTTCAGACTCTGAAACCTCAGACTCTGGTGTCACTAACTAACTTGCTAAGGAGCAGTTATGGATTAATTCTCAACACTCCCCCTTAATTCATAACTGTTGAATATTGAGGACACCAAGTTTCTTCCTTAAAAACTCAAATCTGTCAAGCTTCAAAGCCTTAGTAAAGCCATCTGCAAGCAGCATTTCTGTAGGACAATACTGCACCTCAATCATTCCAGTAGTCACCTGCTCCCTAATGAAATGAAATCTAGTCTCAATGTGCTTGCTTCTACCATGAGAGATTGGATTCTTAGCAAGACTTATGGCAGATTTGTTTCAATTTTCAGTGTTAGAGGTTTCACAACTTCACACTTGAGCTCTTTCGTCACTCAATCCAACCACAAAGCTTGACATGTTGCAAAAGCTCCTTCAATGTACTCAGCTTCACAAGATGAGAGTGCAGTAACATGTTGCTTCTAGGTGCACCAGGATCTGGCAGCATCATTGAGCTTGAAGATATAGCCTGAAGTACTTCTTCTATCAGTCAAGTCCCCACACCAATCACTATCTGAGTACCCTATGAGCTCATTCAATTCACTTCTACTTCCATTAGGAAATAACAAGCCATAATCCACAGTTTCAATTCTTGCTACTGGAGCAAACATCTCATTGCAATCAATACCATGTTTCTGCAAGAAGCCTCTAGCCACCAATCTTGCTTTATACTTTGAACACCCATTTCACATCAATTTTCTTTTTCTTGTCTGGCAAGTTAACAAGTTCCCAGGTTTGATTCCTTTCAATTGATTGCAGTTCTTCTTTCATAGCTCTTTTCCACACATCAATTTTCAGTGCTTCTTTATAATTGATTGGTTCAGAATCTGCTAGTAATGCAAAATGAATACGATCACCTTCATCATTCACTGCATTATCAGGGATGATTTCACAGTCATTCAGCCTGCTAGGTGCTTGTCTGGCTCTTTGAGGCCTCACTGGTGTTACATTTCCTTCTGGATCATTTTCAACATCATCCTGACCCTCTTCATTTTCTGATTCATCACTTGAATCAGGATATATATAGCTTTGCTAAACCTCACTGCTATATACAGGTTCACTTTCCCATTTCCACTTCTCAGCTTCATTTACTATCACATCTCTACTGATATGAACCTTCTGAGTTACAGGGTTGTAAAGCTTGTATGCACCAGTTGGATGATAACTTATAAGTATCATAATCTCACTTTTATCTTCAAGCTTACTTCTTCTAGTATCTGGTACATGTTTGTAGCACAAAGAGCCAAACACCTTGAAATGCTTCACACTAGGTTTCCTTCCACACCAAGCTTCTTCTGGTACTTTCAAATTTAGCTTCTTTGTAGGACATCTATTTAGAATATAAGCAGCTGTGGTGACTGCTTCACCCCAAAACTTGTGTGGTAGATTCTTCTGCTTAATCATGCTTCTAGCCATGTCAAGCAAAGTTTTATTCCTTCTTTCTGCAAGTCCATTGTGTTGTGGTGTATATGGAGCTGTTACTTCATGAGAAATTCCTTGATTCATGCAGAAAACTTCAAATTCCTTGGATGTATACTCACCTCCACCATCTGTCCTCAAAATCTTAATAGATTTATCACTCTCTTTCTCTACCAAGACTTTGAATTTTCTGAATACCTCCAAAGCTTCACTCTTAAGCTTAATAGTATACAACCATATCATTCTTGTAAATTCATCAACAAAGGTAATGAAATACTTATTACCACCCAAAGAAGCTACCTCAAAAGCTCCACAAATATCAGAGTGAATTACTTGTAATGCCACACTTGCTCTTTTAGGTGCTTCAGACACAAAAGGAAACCTACTTTGCTTGCTCTTCACACACACTTCACATATAGTTTTTCTCAGATGCCATAGAGCTTCAGCATCTTCACTAATTGTTGCAGACAAGCACATCATCTTATCACTTGAGATGCTGCATCTGTAGGTTCTATTCTTTGACATGGTAGACTTTAGCACTAAGTTCTTCCTTGCATCAAACAGTTTCAATGAATTGCCATCCATTGTTACTGAGAACCCCTTCTCCACTAATTGACCTATGCTCATCAGATTGCACTTCATATCTGGAACATAGAAAACATCTTCAATAATGATTTTCCCACCATCATTGCTCTTGATCACCATATTTCCATTTCCTTCTGATGTAAGCTTTCTACTTTCAGCTAATTTGATACTAGTTTTCTTGCCAGAATCAAAATTAGTTAACCATTCTCTATGAGCAGTCATATGATTATAGCATCCAGAGTCAAGATACCACTCTTCATTCTTGATCTTATCTTCACATGTAGTAGCCATCATCAAGACTGTATTGAGATTATCTCCATGAGCTATATTTGCTTCCTCATCAGTCTTTTGATCTTTCTTGAACCAACATTCATCAGCAAAATGTCCATACTTTTCACAATTGTAGCACTGAACTTTACTTTTATCAAAATCCTTCTTCTTATTCTGACCTTTGCCAAAACCTCTTCTCTTGAAGATTTAGTTTTGTCATCAGTTTTAGACTTTCCATTGTTGGACCAGTTTGTTCTTCCTTTTCCCTTTTTCTTGAAATTCTTGTGATTTCCCTCTTTCTTGATTGTTTGTGCTTGAAGAGCTTGTTGTACAGATCTTTCAGAACCTCTATCAATCACTAACAGTTCATGTGCTTCCAGTGAACTTTGCAATTCTTCAATCTTCATAGTTTTAACATCCTTTGCTTCTTGGATTGCTACTACTATGAAATCAAACTTTGGATTCAAGGATCTCAATACCTTCTCTACTACCATCTGATCTGAGATGTTTTCACCACAATTTTTCATCAGATTCACAATCTCAATCATTTTTGAGAAGTAATCATTTAATTTTTGATCTTCCTCCATTTGCATCATCTCATACTTCCTTCTATATGACTGCAACTTGACTTGTTTCACTTTTTCTCCCCCATTGTGATAGTTTTCCAGAATGTCCCAAGCTTCTTTGGATCTTGTAGCCTTTGATATCTTCTCAAAGTGCTGATTATCAACATTTTGTTGAATGTAAAATAGAGCTTTACAATCTTTCGTCTTCGCTTCTTTGAATGCCAACCTCTGTGCTTTAGTTGGATTTGCCCCCAAATCCTCATAGCCATTATGCACCAAATCACTTACATCTTGTGCTCCAAAAAGCGATTTCATCAATGCACTCCATCGTTCCCAGTTCTTGCCATCAAGAACTAGAATGTTTGATCCAAAACCATTGTTATTCATCTTGCTTTGATCAAGAAATCAACAGTCACACCTCACTCAGTGTTTCCCTATGGTGATTCCCCTCACACTTCACTTGTGTTTCCCTAAGATTTAACCCAGGCTCTCTATATCAATTGTTGGATCAATTTGCGCAGCATAAGGCTTATTGAAATAAGCTGTTTTAAGCTAGATGAAAAGTAATGAACAAAACAGAAAACTAAAAGAGAGAAGAATGGAGAGAGTTTGTGATTGTAATGTGAATCTCATTAAAAAATTATTATTGAATGTACACATTACAAAGTCTTTTATATACACATATGTCACTTGCTTGTAGCACAAGCTAAGTAACAAACTCTAACAACCTCAGACTCTGAAACTTCAGACTCTGAAACCTCAGACTCTGGTGTCACTAACTAACTTGCTAAGGAGCAGTTATGGATTAATTCTCAACACTCCCCCTTAATTCATAACTGTTGAATATTGAGGACACCAAGTTTCTTCCTTAAAAACTCAAATCTGTCAAGCTTCAAAGCCTTAGTATAGCCATCTGCAAGCAACATTTCTGTAGGACAATACTGCACCTCAATCATTCCAGTAGTCACCTGCTCCCTAATGAAATGAAATCTAGTCTCAATGTGCTTGCTTCTACCATGAGAGATTGGATTCTTAGCAAGACTTATGGCAGATTTGTTTCAATTTTCAGTGTTAGAGGTTTCACAACTTCACACTTGAGCTCTTTCGTCACTGAATCCAACCACAAAGCTTGACATGTTGCAAAAGCTCCTGCAATGTACTCAGCTTTACAAGATGAGAGTGCAGTAACATGTTGCTTCTAGGTGCACCAGGATCTGGCAGCATCATTGAGCTTGAAGATATAGCCTGAAGTACTTCTTCTATCAGTCAAGTCCCCACACCAATCACTATCTGAGTACCCTATGAGCTCATTCAATTCACTTCTACTTCCACTAGGAAATAACAAGCCATAATCCACAGTTTCAATTCTTGCTACTGGAGCAAACATCTCATTGCAATCAATACAATGTTTCTGCAAGAAGCCTCTAGCCACCAATCTTGCTTTATACTTTGAAACCTTGCCATCTGGATTCAACTTCACTTTGAACACCCATTTCACATCAATTTTCTTTTTCTTGTCTGGCAAGTTAACAAGTTCCCAGGTTTGATTCCTTTCAATTGATTGTAGTTCTTCTTTCATAGCTCTTTTCCACACATCAATTTTCAGTGCTTCTTTATAATTGATTGGTTCAGAATCTGCTAGTAATGCAAAATGAATACGATCACCTTCATCATTCACTGCATTATCAGGGATGATTTCACAGTCATTCAGCCTGCTAGGTGCTTGTCTGGCTCTTTGAGGCCTCACTGGTGTTACATTTCCTTCTGGATCATTTTCAACATCATCCTGACCCTCTTCATTTTCTGATTCATCACTTGAATCAGGATATATATAGCTTTGCTAAACCTCACTGCTATATACAGGTTCACTTTCCCATTTCCACTTCTCAGCTTCATTTACTATCACATCTCTACTGATATGAACCTTCTGAGTTACAGGGTTGTAAAGCTTGTATGCACCAGTTGGATGATAACTTATAAGTATCATAATCTCACTTTTATCTTCAAGCTTACTTCTTCTAGTATCTGGTACATGTTTGTAGCACAAAGAGCCAAACACCTTGAAATGCTTCACACTAGGTTTCCTTCCACACCAAGCTTCTTCTGGTACTTTCAAATTTAGCTTCTTTGTAGGACATCTATTTAGAATATAAGCAGCTGTGGTGACTGCTTCACCCCAAAACTTGTGTGGTAGATTCTTCTGCTTAATCATGCTTCTAGCCATGTCAAGCAAAGTTTTATTCCTTCTTTCTGCAAGTCCATTGTGTTGTGGTGTATATGGAGCTGTTACTTCATGAGAAATTCCTTGATTCATGCAGAAAACTTCAAATTCCTTGGATGTATACTCACCTCCACCATCTGTCCTCAAAATCTTAATAGATTTATCACTCTCTTTCTCTACCAAGACTTTGAATTTTCTGAATACCTCCAAAGCTTCACTCTTAAGCTTAATAGTATACAACCATATCATTCTTAAAAGTAATGAACAAAACAGAAAACTAAAAGAGAGAAGAATGGAGAGAGTTTGTGATTGTAATGTGAATCTCATTAAAAAATTATTATTGAATGTACACATTACAAAGTCTTTTATATACACATATGTCACTTGCTTGTAGCACAAGCTAAGTAACAAACTCTAACAACCTCAGACTCTGAAACCTCAGACTCTGAAACCTCAGACTCTAAAACCTCAGACTCACAAGAAGAAAAAATAAACGAAGAATCTCAAAATGGATGAATATTAATTGTAAGCATAAAAATGGATGAATCTCAAACCCGAGAAAAAAAAATATACGAAGAATCGTGATCTCTTATGAGTTATTACTAGTCTTAAACTATCTAACAAAGGAAAGATTCACAAGAATAAAGTGATCCTCTGTCTTAGCACAACTACTCAAATAGATATGAAAATAAGTTCAATCAACGATGCTCAATTCATTATTGTTCTTGTAGTGTATCCTCAACAAATGCTTACTCTTCACTTGAAAGGTTCATATGTGAATGTGGACAAAAGCTTTTCGACCAATAAAGACAAGTAATCGATGATTTCATATTGTTTGTTACCTAACCTCCAAACTGTAGCCAAATATCACTTTGCTTAGGGTGTGTTTGAATAAACAACTTAATTTAGCGTTCAATGAATAAATGCTTAATATATAAGAACTTATGTATGAAATATTACAATAATCAAAGATGAAATATGATTAAATTGTTTTCAATATAAGTTGTAAGATTTTTCCATTACTATTTGCAGAAACATACCGATATTAGCTAAAAATAACAGACATATCATAAATTGTTTTCATAAGTTGTCTTTAACACTTTGCACAAATACATATGACATTAAACCAATATAAGCATGAAATAAAAAAGGGCAAGAGGCATCAAAATGGGCCTAAATACATTTTCCCCATAGGGTGTGACTGTCAATTATTCATAAACCAAAAGATATCAAGTATACATGCAGAAACTCGATTGAACTCCTCTAAAATGAGGAATTAGCAAAGTGCAAAAATCAAAGATTGATACGATATCCACCCGTGATTTCTTATGGCGGTATATATATAATACCAACCATCGATTCAATTGATATTACTTATTGAATTGCTCACTTAAGAGAAGCCATGACGAGCAATCGAGTATCATATATCTTTTTGTAACCAAGTATTCATAAATTAGTGGTCATATTAATTTTTAGGGTTTGAACTTTGAACCACCGACTTAAAATCAATTGGCATCTCTTAGTTCACCAATCGAATTACCAACGAAAGACGAAATTCATCATCATATACTTATTTATGCACATGAAAAAAATCTTAAAGTAAAGACAAGAATAAAAATTCAACCACCTTGAAGCTTAATTGGAGGATAAATATCAATAGCTAGCAGTAGCCTAATCTCCAATTCAACCTGGTCTCTAGATCCTATCACCATGATCATAAATCAAATTAAAATTCAGATAAATTTAAATTGAAATTAAATTTGAAAGTTAGAGAGAGAGAGAGACCTTGAGAGAGGAAGCAGAGGAAGGAGGAGGTTTGCAAGGAGAATGAACAGACATGCCATCTTGTTCATTCTCTTTGGGTTTCACGGCTTCTTTGCCACTACTCTTACTCATCACGAATTACTTATATGAGTATTTTTTTTGTGAATGAGAAGGCTGCTAATGTGATTGTGAGAATTACAAGTTTTTGAAATTTTTTTTTGCCCCTTAAAAGAAAATAAATGACCCGTCCGACCTACATTGAATTTTATTAATCATAGTGCCCTAATTTTACAAGTTTTGATTTTGCATCTAGCGCTGTCACACTACTCCACTTGCATACCTGCCAGAATCAGGAAGTAACTAGTTAGTAATTAAGGAAACACATGACTTCACGACTTAAATCAGCCATGTAACTCCATTTTCCTTTCACCTTGGTAAGGTAAATGCTGATAGGGCTGCCCGTTTGTAGGACTACCGAGAGGGAGAGTGTGCTATGTACCTCTAAGATCCATTGGCGAGAGAACCTTTAGGACACTGTAAATTTAGGAACTCTATCCGTCTTTGTTTCAAATACCTCTAAGAGAGTAAGAACCTACACGTAAACCTAAGAGCGTAAGTGTACCTCTCTCTCTCTCTCTCTCTCTCTCTCTCTCTCAACCACTTAAACTCATAGGCACTCTAGTGTAATGGTTGCAACTGCCAACTGGAGGGAAAGAGCTCATATCTCTGAGAGAGTAAGGCCCCACACATACCATTCTGTGTGATCAGTAGGTACAACTTGACAGCTGATAGGTAGTAAAGCCCAACGAACTCATCACTTAAATAGTCCCCCGTTAAATACTGAATAGACTTGGCTGTTACTTAATTCCAACAAATAAATAGAGGGGATTCAAAGAATCTTAACCGCCGCTAACATTCTGCAATCAAAGCAGGTAAACTTTGCTCTGTTGCAAACAGATTAAATTGCAAAACTCTAAATCCTTTATCTCTTTTACTTTTATTGTTCCCAAATAAGTAACACGAATTGTTTGGTTGAAACGACAATCCATGTGGATACGATACTCTACTTATCACTTTAATACTTGGTAAACGATTTGGTACACTTGCCTAATCCGACCATCAAGTTTTTGGCGCCGTTGCCGGGGATTGTTGATATTTTCGACTAAGTAATTTAAATTACTTATTCGTATTTGTTATTTATTTTTCTGTCATTTAATTTTTCGCAATTTAATTTTTTTGTTTTAAAAATTCAAAAATACCAAAAAATAAGTCCTAGTTGAGTCATTATTAAGAGTCTAGTTTAGTTATTTTATTTTTCTTAGTTGTTACTGACCATAATATTTTTCTTTTGCATTTAGTTTATTTTTGTCGTGTCTGTGATTATTTTTTTCTTTTTTAGTACTAACGATTTTTCTTTTATTTTCTTTTCTCATTAGGAACTAACATTTTTCTTTTCTTTTTCTTTTCATTTTTTTTAGAGTCGTAGTTTTAAGTAATAATTAGTATTCATGCATTTCAAGAGTTGTAGTAATAATAATAGTTGTTATAATAACTATAGTCATTAAGTCGAGTCTAGTGCAACATTAGGTCATTTAATATTAGGAGTCAGTTCATTTCATTTTGCATTTAGGATTAGTATTACTACCTCCGTTCCTTTTTAATTGTCACTTTTTGACATTTTACACAAACCAAGACAATTAATAAATGTCAATACTTTTGATACAATAATTTATACTTTTACTATAATAACCTTATTCATTTAATATATCATCTCATATATTTCTCTCTCCGTAATAAATAACTAAGGATAAAATTGGTAAAACATTATTTAAAGTTGCATTGAACTTTGAAAGTGACAGTTAAAAAGGAACAAATTTTTTCTTCAAAAGTGACAATTAAAAAGGAACGGAGGGAGTATCATCTAGTAATAATAGCAACGAGTCAGTAGTCGTAGGTAATAGTAACATTTCATTTAGATCGAGTCTGCATTAATTAGTAATTATAATAGGTCAATATTAATATAGGAAGTCTCTAAATATTAGGAATAAAAATAACAAAAATAGTAGGAATAGAAGTAACGAAAAAAAAAATCAATTAAAAATCAGTCAATAAACAAATTATCAGTAATTGCTTGCTCGAATACAGACTTGTTGTTTTATTGAATCAGGTAAACAACTGTTGTTAAGGTTACTAATGGAGTTCAGTCAAGTCAACGAGTGCGAATGTACATGGTGCCTTGACCAGAGAAGGACACCAGAATATCATCCAGGATCCGAACCAGCAAAAAACGAGAACAATCCAGATATCACGCGCAATACTCAATATGGTAGAGGAAAGACATTAGTCGTGGACAAGGACCATATTGAAGAAGATCCAAGTGAAGCAGAAGGTACTGAAGCCTTTTCAGATGAAGTAAATTCCACAGAAAGGACGAACAAGTGTCAAGAAGGAAGCTTCCAACAACTTGTACAATTGCTGAAAAAGTCAAAAGTGGAGATGCCAACAGAGGAAATGCTAGAACAGAACCCCTGTTGCCTCAAAATGCTACATACGCTAGTACATTTGAAGGAGGCGCCAACAACCACGGAGTGGGTATCTTTAACCAGAGACTGCCATGCCATCACCGAAGAAGAGACATCAATCAAAATTAAAGATCCGGGAAGTTTCAACATTCCAGCTTCGATCAACGGTGTTTTTCTTGGGGAAGCTTTGTGTGACTTGAGGGCCAATATCAATCTGATGTCATTAGCAACCTTCAGGAAGATCAAAGGTTTAAGGATGAAACCATCAGAAAATCTTATGGGTGTAGCTGATGGAATGATGACGGAACGAGAAAGAATGCTGAAATATGTGCAAATCGAAGTGGAGAATTTCAAATTCCTGGCAGATATAGTGGTAATGGACATGGCTGAATGTCCAATGACGTTAGGCAGATCCTTCCTAGCTACATCAAAAGCTCAAATCAACATGGAATATAGGGAGATCATGCTTAAGTCAAAAGGTCAGTACATGATATATCATCTCTCACAAGGGAATGTTAGGCCAGATGCAGGTACTGAATGCCATGCAGTAGAAATGACCAATCCTTATAGTTCACATGGAAGTATAGAGCCGACACATGTGAATAAGGAAAAGATCAAAGAATACAACATAAATATGTGGGATGTCATGGAAAGAGCTACTGGGGCTTCTAATGAAGATGAAGACTTTGAAGTCGGAGATCGTGTCAAGTTGAGATCACCTAAAAAGTTCTATGAGTTTTGTGTAAATCAAAAACAAAGGAAAGGATGGGATGGACCATTCACAATCAAGAAGATTCGTCAAGACAAATAGATTGTGATTTGGGATGAAGTCATATGGCACACATACGTTGATCCAAGTGAGATAAAGATGGTGGAATACTATGTGGGAGAAGGCCTATCTGAAGAAGACGAACCTGGTGCAAAGAGGTTCAAGAGTATCAGTTAGCCATATTTGTCAGGCTCGAGACATAAAGCATGCGCTGAATAGGAGGCAGCCTATTTCATCAACCAAAAAAGAAACTTCATCTAAAAGGCATAGGGTTAGCAACCTTGGATCTGGTTGGGTAATTGGTGGTGCTGGCAGATGCTACCTTAGCTTGTTTTTTCTTGCTTGCTTTATGAGTGACAAGCTGAAAACCTAAATCATCAATATTCTGTTGTATTTCTCTTGCAATTTGATCATCAATGTTCTTCTGTTGTGCTTGCAGAGTCTCGTCATTTAATTGTTCTTCTTCCATTTCTAGAAGATTAGCCCATGAGTTGTGCAAAAACTACATGTCTTTTTGGATTCTTTGGGGAGTGCTGTAACACCCTAAACCCCACATTTTATTTTCTAATAAAATTCAATAAATAATTAAACACACAAGGGTGTCACACGTCTTGATCAAAACAAAAGGACTTCATTTAAATTAAAAATGTCGCAGAGGAATAAATTTCAAAGCATTCAAAGTAATTGTCACATTGTTAAATCAACATCAAAACTGAATTCAAAAACAAATTCTGAAACAAAATATGAAATAAAATAAATCACCATTCCCTAGTGTTACTAATCAGAGCATCGACTCAATAAAACTCCTAAAAGCGATAAATAAATAGGAAGGCTCCAACGCCATCCTTCGAGACTAACTGCTAATAAGTTTCTTCTTCCTGTGAATCCGTACAAAGCGAGGGTACAATCCAATAGAGGGTGAGAATATATCCAACACAAGAGAGGTACAAACACATGTATAGATTAAGATAAAGTAATCATCAATTGCAGTTAGACATGTATACATTACAGTCAGGTAATATTCACATTTATAAAATATACACTCATTAAAATACAATCAATAGGCATCAAATCAACATTTTATAATAACAAGGAAGCTTCAAAAACAAGTAATAATGTTAAGTAGACATTAATATAAACACCACTATTAACACATAATCATAAAGAAGCACATCATCGAATATCACATCTATAAATAACACATCTTCAAATTACACATCTTTAGATAAACTTGCAACTATGTATGCAATGTCCTTAACTCGACTCTATATGCATGTGGTACCAAACCTATCACCATCGTCAAAAATTTTGGACATCAGAGGTATGTTACTGATTTTGTCCACACAATCATCAAAAAAAAAATCGTTAAATAGACTCGACTATGAATGCATGAAGGTTAAGCAATCACATCAATACTACACATCATTTCAATGACTCGACAATACACATTTTTAAATAGCACCATCGTCAAATATCACATCTTCAAATATCACATATTTATATCACACATCTTCAAATAACACATCTTTATATAACACATCTTCAAATATTCACATCTTTATATAACACATCTTCAAATATTCGCATCTTTTACACATCGTTAAATAATGCATCAATTACACATCATTTAATATCTCGTAAATTGACACGACACGCATGTTTGGAATTGAATTTGAATAGAGAATATTCGGCAGAACTCTATTATAAAAAGAATTTAGAGACAACATCAATCCCCGAGAACATAAATAAAAAGATAAATCACGCATTTATCATACATTGGAACCTTAATACTTCAACATACATCTCATATCAGATACTCGTGATAAAAATTTCATCAACATATTCATATCGCAGCTGAATAAATCATAATCAACATCATACAAATGTCATGTCTCGGTCATAACATACAAGTCAATATAATATCTCAACAAAGTTTGATCCTAAGATTACATGGCTTAACATAAAAAAAACCTCAAATCCTAATCAGAGCTCCTAAGCTAGACTCCAATGTGGATAAACTCAAGTAGGCAAACACCATTCTCGACATACTCACGAGTAAGCTACTCTTCGACCTGCAAGTCTACATCCACAAGGGTTGAACCCACGAATGAGGCGACAATGAAATCACTAGAGGGTAAGATATATGCTCAACATAAGAGAATAATAAACACATGTATGTTAGGCAAGCAATATCAACAGTCATCACATATACATCTAAACAAAAGAGTCTGGTTACATAACTCAACATACACATCACATTTATATTCAATTATAATCTTATTCGCAATCTTCAATCATATATCAAACACTCAAGATTCATCAAGTATCATCAATTCAAAAGTCTGGTTATTACTCATACATAATTCATAAATCATAGCATACCCTCATCGTTATATAATTATCAACTTAATTATACCACTTTGTAATTAAATTGTAACTTCGCGTCATAATTCATCATCACTAATTAAATCATATTCTCACATCATAATTCATCACAAACAGTTAAATCATCATTTCAACTATAAATCCACAATTGCACAATTATGAATCATTCCATAATTTCCACACATCGACAATTAACATTTACCACGTAAATGCACAAGTTCACACCAAAACATTACCAAACATGACTCATGCGAATGTAATGCGCATAATACGACTCTACATGCATGTGGTACCATAGTGATCTTAAATCACCCAACTATCAATAGTGATCTTAAATCACTAAACTATCAAATAGTGATCTTAAATCACCCAACTATCACATCTTGATCTTAAATCAAGCAACTATCGACCGACTATGAATGCATGGATGTTCACGTATGAACTTGACAATGCACACAACTATAAATCATGATCTTAAATCATGCAACTTTCACAACTATCAATTGCTTTATCAAATCAATACATCCACACAATTCATGTTATCATCACATCATCATTTAATTCATCACACCATCTTTTAATTCACTACTATAATGCATTAAGTCACAACTATCATCATCACATCATATTAATGCATTCAACAAGTTTGATCATCGTCATATAATAAACAACATGCAAAACATCTTCGTTTTACCTCATTATCAAAGTTCGCCTCCAATTAATTAATATTTATGTCCACATTAATCAATCATAAACATCTTCATTACAACCTTACTAATTAAGTTTAGAGGTCTGGGAACCATTTAAGGTCATTGGATACCTCAAAAAGTCATAAAAATGGGGTTTCGGAACTCAGGAAGTTTGGGATGGTCGTGCCAAAAAGCGCACGGTCGTGCCTAACCTGGCAGCATGATCACGCACGGCCGTGCCATATAGGCGCACGGCAGTGCGCCCTGTGCAGGTCAGGGACGACTGATTTTTCTTCGTTCCATTTTTCACGAAAATACCATTTTTCATTATCGTTTTCGATCCAATTCGCATCAAATTCGTCCCAACACCTTAAACAAGACACACCCTATCACCTACCACTTAACATGGCTTAAAACAACTTAATCTTAAGCACTTAAACTTAACTTAATTGGATTAAATCAAAGTTCGTCTCTAAAACTCGTTTTCTCCCAAAACAACTTAAAGTCCCAAACAGAACTTTACAACAACAATTCCAACTTTCTAATCATATCAACATGTTCATAATCACTTAATTAACACCATGAATCAATTTAAAACTGATTATATCAACAATTCACTCAAATTCACCAACTTAAGCAATTTTCATAAACAACAACAACCACAATTCCAACTTAACCCAAACAACATAACTTCATGATTTCATAACCCAAACACATAATCATACTTATAATCAACTCAATTAAACATAATCAACACCAATTATCATGTTTATCATCAATTTCACCAAATTCCACAAAGTTCACAAATAACATAATCAACCATGAGTTTTGATGAAGTAAAAGTATGAAATCAACAACTTAACATATACTTAATTCAGTCATCAACAAAGAGCACAAAAATCAACACAATTAATCATAATTCATGAAACTAAGCTATAAGCTAAAATCTCTCAAACACTCAATTGCTTCTTAAACCCATATGTTAATCATAATCTCCCCTCTTACCTTAGTTTCTTCACTTCTCTTGCTACTTCTAGTGCAATCCTCTTCTTCCTCTTTGATTCTCTAGCTTTCATCTTCACCAAGCCTCCTCTCTCTATTCTCTCTCTCTTGCCACTCAAAACTTTTGTGTTATAAAGTTAAACCTAATTCACCACCACTCACTACTAGTGTATTTATAATAAGGTTTTAGGTTATTCCCACTAATGGGCATAGTCACAATTGTCTCACAATTATTTTCTCTATACTTTTACTTCACTTAAACCCCCTATTACTTATACACCACTATTCTCTAAAATTCAAATTTCAAACTTCTAACCTATTACAAAAATGCCACTACCTCTCAAATTACCAAAATACTCTTAAACTCCCAAAATTCAATAAATCACCAAAATAAACAATTAAACACACATAAACAATTAAATAAATTCTAAAAATCGGGCTGTTACACAATCATTAAAAGATCATGAAAACAAGGAAGAAAAACACAAACCCTTCACTACCCATATATTCATACAACCCTTATGGTGAATAGAGACTTCCCCTACCTTAAATCAGCAAAATAAGCAACTTTTACGGTTAAGTTTCTTTCTAAACTTCTCTCCTTGCCTCTTCTCTTCACAACCCTAGTTTCCTTGCCTCTTCTCTCAATTCTGATTTTTGTGTTATGTAACCTAATTCTCTTATGACTTTCCTTTATTTATAACCTTTTAATTGGGCTTGGTTTTTCTCATAACTTTCTAACAAGTTTACTCTCCACTATTTACACCTCCTTCTATCCTATTTAATTAAAACACTACTTAAGTACTTACTTAAACCTCCTTTTTATTAATACACCTTTATTCTCTCATGTTCACTAAAAATATTCTTTTCTCCTTAATTTCTCACAATTTCTTATTTTTCCACCACTAACTAACTAATCCATTCGCTCAATATCCACAATCCAACAATTTATATTGAAAACACCAAACAAACAATTTCTAATAATACTAATATTACTAATATTATATAACACTAGTACTAATAAATTAATATTAAAAATTGGGGTGTTACAAGTGCTAACTTCCTAATTAGAGTTTTGTTTTTGACTGGAACCTTGTGCTGATGCTTCACCTGCTTGAGTATCATGCATTGACAAATTTCGAGTTGCTTGAAATTTCATCATCAGTTCCTTCTTTCTCTAAGTTCTTGATCTGTGAACTTTCATTAAGGTCTACTGCAGTCTCCATATTCATAGAACCTATGTGAGTTTTAGATTGCTCAATATTTAATTTTCCTGATTCAGCTTCCTTGTTAACCAAGTTATCTGAATTCTAAATTTATTTCTCCATTTCATCATCTTGATGATTATCATCCTCAACATGAATAACTTCCTCATTTTTTTGCTTTTCATCATTTTCCTTCATCTCAGGTTTTCCTGACTTTTTTTTTAGTGTCTTTCTCATGACTTTTGTTCCTTCTTTTGCATTTATCAACACTATGGCCAATAATTCTGCAGCGTACCCTTTCCTTTCTACCAGCACTTTGTACTTTAGTATAGTGGTTAGATTAATATCCACACAGGTTAAAGCTTTGCGTGCAAGGCAGCAGTAGTGAGTGGTGTAGATCCCTTTGGCCATAGAATTCTAGTGTGTAGATTGTTCTTGCATGTCTCCCACCCTAATTCGTATTCTTCATCAGGGATAGCAATGGCAAAGTGGTAACCTTTCACACTCGGTTTTGGAAGCTGGCTAAGTGATATATCACACACATTACTCATGACTTGAGCAAAAGTTTTGTTCAAAATGGGTTTGGGATTTGGTGCGGTTTTGGTGGCGATCATAGGTTCATTGGAATCGTCAAGGAATTTCCAAGGGATTTGGTAGGGTTTTGAAGCCATGTGATGGTTGAAGGTTAAGGTGGTTTAGGGTTAGGTAGGCTAACAAAGATGGTGATGAACAGTAATAAAATCTCCTGAGCAATACATTTCTTTTTCATTAATGTTGATATTTTAAAAATAGTCATGAGTTTAAAAAAATTTATCATATCGACTTTCTCATATATGTATATAAAAATTTATTTATGCATATATAAGCACATAAAATCTGCAACGGGTGCGGTGCAAATATTGAACCGTGTTTTCCATATAAAATAAAACGTTAATTAATAGAAACACTACATTAATGTTTATATTTTGAAAAAAAACACTACATTAATGTTTATATTTTGAAAATAGTCATGGGGTATCACCATATCGACTTTCTCATATATGTTTATAAATTTTTTTTTCAGTAGATATAAGCACATAAAATCTGCAACGGGAGCGGTGCAAATATTGAACGGTGTTTTGTATATAAAATAAAAAGTTTTTTGACAGAAAGAAACTTAGTCCATTTCATTTATAATAATAGTAGAAACACTACATTAATTTTGATATTTTGAAAATAATCATGAGTTTTCAAAATTTTATCATACCGACTTCCTCATATATGTATATAAAAAATTATTTTCACATATATAAGCAAATAAAATTCACACCCTGTACGATTTAACTATATAATAGATTTTTGTATATATAAGAGAAAACTATTTAATAGAAACATTATGTTAATACTAATAATTTTTATTTAATATTTTTAAACATTCGACAATATTTGTCAAAAAAACATTCGACAATATTAAAAATCTAATTATTTTTAATATAATTACCATAATGTTACATGACCCGTGCTAAAACACGGGTTATTTACTAGTTGAAAGTGAAATGACATAATTTTATTTTTGTAACAAAACATGAAAGTCAAGAATCCAACTCATTTCCCTCGTAATCTTAGTTTTAATAATAATAATAATAATAATAATAATAATAGTAACAAAATATTAGCAAAAATAGTAAAAAAATTAGAATACATATACTTATAGATGTGTGTTGCAGCTGAAGATATAATTGTAAGACTTGTAATATAGGCTTAAGAGCCAAAGTTGAACAACCAAATTCACCTAAGCATACAGGTCTATAAGATTATAATTTTGTTGCATATATATTCAATGTAGTGGATTTGTATTGAGAAAGAAAAGAGACACTATCGTGATTTAGCTTCCAATAGAGAACACGGACAATCATGTTAATACAGGGACAAACAGTGATCTAGAGATGACCATTTAATTTTTAGGGCTATGTCAAATGTCAATGGTCACATGCCTCTGCACCAAATGCCGCTTAAGGCTTTGTTCGGGAGTTGAGAGGAAAAAAGAGAGTGGGACTTTAGAGGAATGGAGAGAAATGGAATGTTAGGGTATCCCTCACTATTTTTTTTACGTGTTTTTGAAGGGAATGAAATGAAACATACTCACGACTAATTTGTTTTTGTTTTAAGAGGGTTATCATGAGAACTAATGTATTCAAAAAATATATTCAAAATCCTCCAAAGACCTCCCTCAATGCATATTTTTAGTAATCCCATATAAGAGAGTTTTGGTCCTACGAAAAGAAGAAGAAAAGTTCATACCAATAAATTGGAATAACTCAGCGGTAGCATGGAAAATAAAATTGAATGTTAGATGCAAGATTCAAAGCTGAGATTAAGATGTACTATTCTTTATCAGATAATATATACCCTGAAGTTTAAATGGTTTATTATATCCAAATACCTGCAGTCAAATACATTATTAAGTAGCCCAAACTGAGATTATTATACTGAGGACAGAATTATCGGAACCACCATAAGTTAACAGAAACGATAAAAGAACCACCATCGAAACATAATCCGACCCAAAATGAGGAGAGAAGACAATGACATAATAGAATAATAACCAGTATTACAAAAATTGTAGCTCATGGTTCGTCCTTGGCAAAGAAACTCTGAGGCAAGCTGAAATCTTCTTCATTATTAAGCACATCGATCTCATCGTCATCTGATTTCTAAGGTCGAATGATAAACAAATCAAAAATACCAGCATGTTACATGAATGAGAAGAATCGAAACTTGTTGATAGCATACCAGCATTTCTATGTTGTAGAACCGTCCCAACAATTCAAGGACCTCTTCAGCAGTGAAGTGTCTGTCAAAACTGTATGAAGCATATATAGTTGTAAAATCATATATCAGAATATAGATATCAGGCACATCATGATCTTTATAATCAAACAGACTTAAAAGTGGAAAGAAGAACAAACCTCCTCTTTAGATATTCCATCAGACCATAAAGGACAAAGTGACGATGTACTCCTTCATGAAATGAGTAATAATTGTAAGCATAAAAATGGATGAATCTCAAACCCGAGAAAAAAAAAATATACGAAGAATCGTGATCTCTTATGAGAAAAAATAAATATACTATCTAACAAAGGAAAGATCACATGAAGAAAGTGAACCTCTGTCTTAGCACAACTACTCAAATAGATATGAAAATAAGTTCAATCAACGATGCTCAATTCATTATTGTTCTTGTAGTGTAGCCTCAACAAATGCTTACTCTTCACTTGAAAGGTTCATATGTGAAAGTGGACAAAAGCTTTTCGACCAATAAAGACAAGTAATCGATGATTTCATATTGTTTGTTACCTAACCTCCAAACTGTAGCCAAATATCACTTTGCTTAGGGTTTGTTTGAATAAACAACTTAATTTAGCGTTTAATGAATAAATGCTTAATATATCAGAACTTATGTATGAAATATTCCAATAATCAAAGATGAAATGTGATTAAATTGTTTTCAATATAAGTTGTAAGATTTTTCCATTACTATTTGCAGAAACATACCGATATTAGCTAAAAATAACAGACATATCATAAATTGTTTTCATAAGTTGTCTTTAACACTTTGCACAAATACATATGACATTAAACCAATATAAGCATGACATAAAAAAGGGCAAGAGTCATCGAAATGGGCCTAAATACATTTTCCCCATAGGGTGTGACTGTCAATTATTCATAAACCAAAAGATATCAAGTATACATGCAGAAACTCGATTTAACTCCTCTAAAATGAGGAATTAGCAAAGTGCAAAAATCAAAGATTGATACAATATCCACCCGTGATTTCTTATGGCGGTATATATATAATACCAACCATCGATTCAATTGATATTACTTATTGAATTGCTCACTTAAGAGAAGCCATGACGAGCAATCGAGTATCATATATCTTTTTGTAACCAAGTATTCATAAATTAGTGGTCATATTAATTTTTAGGGTTTGAACTTTGAACCACCGACTTAAAATCAATTGGCATCTCTTAGTTCACCAATCGAATTACCAACGAAAGACGAAATTCATCATCATATACTTATTTATGCACATGAAAAAAATCTTAAAGTAAAGACAAGAATAAAAATTCAACCACCTTGAAGCTTAATTGGAGGATAAATTTCAATAGCTAGCAGTAGCCTAATCTCCAACTCAACCTGGTCTAGATCCTATCACCATGATCATAAATCAAATTAAAATTCAGATAAATTTAAATTGAAATTAAATTTGAAAGTTAGAGAGAGAGAGAGAGACCTTGAGAGAGGAAGCAGAGGAAGGAGGAGGTTTGCAAGGAGAATGAACAGACATGCCATCTTGTTCATTCTCTTTGGGTTTCACGGCTTCTTTGCCACTACTCTTACTCATCACGAATTACTTATATGAGTATTTTTTGTGAATGAGAAGGCTGCTAATGTGATTGTGAGAATTACAAGTTTTTGAAATTTTTTTTTGCCCCTTAAAAGAAAATAAATGACCCGTCCGACCTACATTGAATTTTATTAATCATAGTGCCCTAATTTTACAAGTTTTGATTTTGCATCTAGCGCTGTCACACTACGCCACTTGCATACCTGCCAGAATCAGAAAGTAACTAGTTAGTAATTAAGGAAACACATGACTTCACGACTTAAATCAGCCCTGTAACTCCATTTTCCTTTCACCTTGGTAAGGTAAATGCTGATAGGGCTGCCCGTTTGTAGGACTACCGAGAGGGAGAGTGTGCTATGTACCTCTAAGATCCATTGGCGAGAGAACCTTTAGGACACTGTAAATTTAGGAACTCTATCCGTCTTTGTTTCAAATACCTCTAAGAGAGTAAGAACCTACACGTAAACCTAAGAGCGTAAGTGTACCTCTCTCTCTCTCTCTCTCTCTCTCTCTCTCTCTCTCTCTCTCTCTCTCTTAACCACTTAAACTCATAGGCACTCTAGTGTAATGGTTGCAACTGCCAACTGGAGGGAAAGAGCTCATATCTCTGAGAGAGTAAGGCCCCACACATACCATTCCGTGTGATCAGTAGGTACAACTTGACAGCTGATAGGTAGTAAAGCCCAACGAACTCATCACTTAAATAGTCCCCCGTTAAATACTGAATAGACTTGGCTGTTACTTAATTCCAACAAATAAATAGAGGGGATTCAAAGAATCTTAACCGCCGCTAACATTCTGCAATCAAAGCAGGTAAACTTTGCTCTGTTGCAAACAGATTAAATTGCAAAACTCTAAATCCTTTATCTCTTTTACTTTTGTTGTTCCCAAATAAGTAACACGAATTGTTTGGTTGAAACGACAATCCATGTGGATACGATACTCTACTTATCACTTTAATACTTGGTAAACGATTTGGTACACTTGCCTAATCCGACCATCAAGTTTTTGGCGCCGTTGCCGGGGATTGTTGATATTTTCGACTAAGTAATTTAAATTACTTATTCGTATTTGTTATTTATTTTTCTGTCATTTAATTTTTCGCAATTTATTTTTTTGTTTTAAAAATTCAAAAATACCAAAAAATAAGTCCTAGTTAAGTCATTATTAAGAGTCTAGTTTAGTTATTTTATTTTTCTTAGTTGTTACTGACCATAATATTTTTCTTTTGCATTTAGTTTATTTTTGTCGTGTCTGTGATTATTTTTTTCTTTTTTAGTACTAACGATTTTTCTTTTATTTTCTTTTCTCATTAGGAACTAACATTTTTCTTTTCTTTTTATTTTCATTTTTTTTTAGAGTCGTAGTTTTAAGTAATAATTAGTATTCATGCATTTCAAGAGTTGTAGTAATAATAATAGTTGTTATAATAACTATAGTCATTAAGTCGAGTCTAGTGCAACATTAGGTCATTTAATATTAGGAGTCAGTTCATTTCATTTTGCATTTAGGATTGGTATTATCATCTACTCCCTCCGTCCCAAATTGTATGTCGCTTTGGAAAAAAAATTTGTCTCAAATTGTATGTCGTTTTACAATATCAATGAAACATTAATGTTACTTTTCCTATTATATCCTTAACTATTTATTACTCTCTCTTCTTTTAATTTTTTAATTTATCTTTCCCATACCATTTATTAAGGACAATTTTGTAAAATAACTCATAATATCCCTTTTCCACACAAAATTAATTATATTTCTTAATACGTGTGAAATGCCCAAAACGTCATACAATTTGAGACGGAGGGAGTAGTAATAATAGCATCGAGTCAGTAGTCGTAGGTAATAGTAACATTTCATTTAGATCGAGTCTGCATTAATTAGTAATTATAATAGGTCAATATTAATATAGGAAGTCTCTAAATATTAGGAATAAAAATAACAAAAATAGTAGGAATAGAAGTAACGAAAAAAAAACAGCAATTAAAAATCAATCAATAAACAAATTATCAGTAATTGCTTGCTCGAATACAGACTTGTTGTTTTATTGAATCAGGTAAACAACTGTTGTTAAGGTTACTAATGGAGTTCAGTCAAGTCAACGAGTGCGAATGTACATGGTGCCTTGACCAGAGAAGGACACCAGAATATCATCCAGGATCCGAACCAGCAAAAAACGAGAACAATCCAGATATCACGCGCAACACTCAATATGGTAGAGGAAAGACATTAGTCGTGGACAAGGACCATATTGAAGAAGATCCAAGTGAAGCAGAAGGTACTGAAGCCTTTTCAGATGAAGTAAATTCCACAGAAAGGACGAACAAGTGTCAAGAAGGAAGCTTCCAACAACTTGACCAATTGCTGAAAAAGTCAAAAGTGGAGATGCCAACAGAGGAAATGCTAGAACAGAACCCTTGTTGCCTCAAAATGCTACAAACACTAGTACATTTGAAGGAGGCGCCAACAACCACGGAGTGGGTATCTTTAACCAGAGACTGCCATGCCATCACCGAAGAAGAGACATCAATCAAAATTAAAGATCCGGGAAATTTCAACATTCCAGCTTCGATCAACGGTGTTTTTCTTGGGGAAGCTTTGTGTGACTTGAGGGCCAATATCAATCTGATGTCATTAGCAACCTTCAGGAAGATCAAAGGTTTAAGGATGAAACCATCAGAAAATCTTATGGGTGTAGCTGATGGAATGATGACGGAACGAGAAAGAATGCTGAAATATGTGCAAATAGAAGTGGAGAATTTCAAATTCCTGGCAGATATAGTGGTAATGGACATGGCTGAATGTCCAATGACGTTAGGCAGATCCTTCCTAGCTACATCAAAAGCTCAAATCAACATGGAATATAGGGAGATCATGCTTAAGTCAAAAGGTCAGTACATGATATATCATCTCTCACAAGGGAATGTTAGGCCAGATGCAGGTACTGAATGCCATGCAGTAGAAATGACCAATCCTTATAGTTCACATGGAAGTATAGAGCCGACACATGTGAATAAGGAAAAGATCAAAGAATACAACATAAATATGTGGGATGTCATGGAAAGAGCTACTGGGGCTTCTAATGAAGATGAAGACTTTGAAGTCGGAGATCGTGTCAAGTTGAGATCACCTAAAAAGTTCTATGAGTTTTGTGGAAATCAAAAACAAAGGAAAGGATGGGATGGACCATTCACAATCAAGAAGATTCGTCAAGACAAATAGATTGTGATTTGGGATGAAGTCATGTGGCACGCATACGTTGATCCAAGTGAGATAAAGATGGTGGAATACTATGTGGGAGAAGGCCTATGTGAAGAAGACGAACCTGGTGCAAAGAGGTTCAAGAGTATCAGTTAGACATATTTGTCAGGCTCGAGACATAAAGCATGTGCTGAATAGGAGGCAGCCTATTTCTTCAACCAAAAAAGAAACTTCATCTAAAAGGCATAGGGTTAGCAACCTTGGATCTGGTTGGGTAATTGGTGGTGCTGGCAGATGCTACCTTAGCTTGTTTTTTCTTGCTTGCTTTATGAGTGACAAGCTGAAAACCTAAATCATCAATATTCTGTTGTATTTCTCTTGCAATTTGATCATCAATGTTCTTCTGTTGTGCTTGCAGAGTCTCGTCATTTAATTGTTCTTCTTCCATTTCTAGAAGATTAGCCCATGAGTTGTGCAAAAACTACATGTCTTTTTGGATTCTTTGGGGAGTGCTGTAACACCCTAAACCCCACATTTTATTTTCTAATAAAATTCAATAAATAATTAAACACACAAGGGTGTCACACGTCTTGATCAAAACAAAAGGACTTCATTTAAATTAAAAATGTCGCAGAGGAATAAATTTCAAAGCATTCAAAGTAATTGTCACATTGTTAAATCAACATCAAAACTGAATTCAAAAACAAATTCTGAAACAAAATATGAAATAAAATAAATCACCATTCCCTAGTGTTACTAATCAGAGCATCGACTCAATAAAACTCCTAAAAGCGATAAATAAATAGGAAGGCTCCAACGCCATCCTTCGAGACTAACTGCTAATAAGTTTCTTCTTCCTGTGAATCCGTACAAAGCGAGGGTACAATCCAATAGAGGGTGAAAATATATCCAACACAAGAGAGGTACAAACACATGTATAGATTAAGATAAAATAATCATCAATTGCAGTTAGACATGTATACATTACAGTCAGGTAATATTCACATTTATAAAATATACTCTCATTAAAATACAATCAATAGGCATCAAATCAACATTTTATAATAACAAGGAAGCTTCAAAAACAAGTAATAATGTTAAGTAGACATTAATATAAACACCACTATTAACACATAATCATAAAGAAGCACATCATCGAATATCACATCTATAAATAACACATCTTCAAATTACACATCTTTAGATAAACTTGCAACTATGTATGCAATGTCCTTAACTCGACTCTATATGCATGTGGTACCAAACCTATCACCATCGTCAAAAATTTTGGACATCAGAGGTATGTTACTGATTTTGTCCACACAATCATCAAAAACAACATCGTTAAATAGACTCGACTATGAATGCATGAAGGTTAAGCAATCACATCAATACTACACATCATTTCAATGACTCGACAATACACATCTTTAAATAGCACCATCGTCAAATATCACATCTTCAAATATCACATATTTATATCACACATCTTCAAATAACACATCTTTATATAACACATCTTCAAATATTCACATCTTCAAATATTCGCATCTTTTACACATCGTTAAATAATGCATCAATTACACATCATTTAATATCTCGTAAATTGACACGACACGCATGTTTGGAATTGAATTTGAATAGAGAATATTCGGCAGAACTCTATTATAAAAAGAATTTAGAGACAACACCAATCCCCGAGAACATAAATAAAAAGATAAATCACGCATTTATCATACATTGGAACCTTAATACTTCAACATACATCTCATATCAGATACTCGTGATAAAAATTTCATCAACATATTCATATCGCAGCGGAATAAATCATAATCAACATCATACAAATGTCATGTCTCGGTCATAACATACAAGTCAATATAATATCTCAACAAAGTTTGATCCTAAGATTACATGGCTTAACATAAAAAAAAACCTCAAATCCTAATCAGAGCTCCTAAGCTAGACTCCAATGTGGATAAACTCAAGTAGGCAAACACCATTCTCGACATACTCACGAGTAAGCTACTCTTCGACCTGCAAGTCTACATCCACAAGGGTTGAACCCACGAATGAGGCGACAATGAAATCACTAGAGGGTAAGATATATGCTCAACATAAGAGAATAATAAACACATGTATGTTAGGCAAGCAATATCAACAATCATCACATATACATCTAAACAAAAGAGTCTGGTTACATAACTCAACATACACATCACATTTATATTCAATTATAATCTTATTCGCAATCTTCAATCATATATCAAACACTCAAGATTCATCAAGTATCATCAATTCAAAAGTCTGGTTATTACTCATACATAATTCATAAATCATAGCATACCCTCATTGTTATATAATTATCAAATTAATTATACCACTTTGTAATTAAATTGTAACTTCGCGTCATAATTCATCATCACTAATTAAATCATATTCTCACATCATAATTCATCACAAACAGTTAAATCATCATTTCAACTATAAATCCACAATTGCACAATTATGAATCATTCCATAATTTCCACACATCGACAATTAACATTTACCACGTAAATGCACAAGTTCACACCAAAACATTACCAAACATGACTCATGTGAATGTAATGCGCATAATATGACTCTACATGCATGTGGTACCATAGTGATCTTAAATCACCCAACTATCAATAGTGATCTTAAATCACCAAACTATCAAATAGTGATCTTAAATCACCCAACTATCACATCTTGATCTTAAATCAAGCACCTATCGACCGACTATGAATGCATGGATGTTCACGTATGGACTTGACAATGCACACAACTATAAATCATGATCTTAAATTATGCAACTTTCACAACTATCAATTGCTTTATCAAATCAATACATCCACACAATTCATGTTATCATCACATCATCATTTAATTCATCACACCATCTTTTAATTCAATACTATAATGCATTAAGTCACAACTATCATCGTCACATCATATTAATGCATTCAACAAGTTTGATCATCGTCATATAATAAACAACATGCAAAACATCTTCGTTTTACCTCATTATCAAAGTTCGCCTCCAATTAATTAATATTTATGTCCACATTAATCAATCATAAACATCTTCATTACAACCTTACTAATTAAGTTTAGAGGTCTGGGAACCATTTAAGGTCATTGGATACCTCAAAAAGTCATAAAAATGGGGTTTCGGAACTCAGGAAGTTTGGCATGGTCGTGCCAAAAAGTGCACGGTCGTGCCTAACCTGGCAGCATGATCACGCACGGCCGTGCCATATAGGCGCACGGTAGTGCGCCCTGTGCAGGTCAGGGACGACTGATTTTTCTTCGTTCCATTTTTCACGAAAATACCATTTTTCATTATCGTTTTCGATCCAATTCGCACCAAATTCGTCCCAACACCTTAAACAAGACACACCCTATCACCTACCACTTAACATGGCTTAAAACAACTTAATCTTAAGCACTTAAACTTAACTTAATTGGATTAAATCAAAGTTCGTCTCTAAAACTCGTTTTCTCGCAAAACAACTTAAAGTCCCAAACATAACTTTACAACAACAATTCCAACTTTCTAATCATATCAACATGTTCATAATCACTTAATTAACACCATGAATCAATTTAAAACTGATTTTATCAACAATTCACTCAAATTCACCAACTTAAGCAATTTTCATAAACAACAACAACCACAATTCCAACTTAACCCAAACAACATAACTTCATGATTTCATAACCCAAACACATAATCATACTTATAATCAACTCAATTAAACATAATCAACACCAATTATCATGTTTATCATCAATTTCACCAAATTCCACAAAGTTCACAAATAACATAATCAACCATGAGTTTTGATGAAGTAAAAGTATGAAATCAACAACTTAACATATACTTAATTCAGTCATCAACAAAGAGCACAAAAATCAACACAATTAATCATAATTCATGAAACTAAGCTATAAGCTAAAATCTCTCAAACACCCAATTGCTTCTTAAACCCATATGTTAATCATAATCTCCCCTCTTACCTTAGTTTCTTCACTTCTCTTGCTACTTCTAGTGCAATCCTCTTCTTCCTCTTTGATTCTCTAGCTTTCATCTTCACCAAGCCTCCTCTCTCTATTCTCTCTCTCTTTCCACTCAAAACTTTTGTGTTATAAAGTTAAACCTAATTCACCACCACTCACTACTAGTGTATTTATAATAAGGTTTTAGGTTATTCCCACTAATGGGCATAGTCACAATTGTCTCACAATTATTTTCTCTATACTTTTACTTCACTTAAACCCCCTATTACTTATACACCACTATTCTCTAAAATTCAAATTTCAAACTTCTAACCTATTACAAAAATGCCACTACCTCTCAAATTACCAAAATAACCTTAAACTCCCAAAATTCAATAAAACACCAAAATAAACAATTAAACACACATAAACAATTAAATAAATTCTAAAAATCGGGCTGTTACACAATCATTAAAAGATCTTGAAAACAAGGAAGAAAAACACAACCCTTCACTACCCATATATTCATACAACCCTTATGGTGAATAGAGACTTCCCCTACCTTAAATCAGCAAAATAAGCAACTTTTACGGTTAAGTTTCTTTCTAAACTTCTCTCCTTGCCTCTTCTCTTCACAACCCTAGTTTCCTTGCCTCTTCTCTCAATTCTGATTTTTGTGTTATGTAACCTAATTCTCTTATGACTTTCCTCTATTTATAACCTTTTAATTGGACTTGGTTTTTCTCATAACTTTCTAACAAGTTTACTCTCCACTATTTACACCTCCTTCTATCCTATTTAATTAAAACACTACTTAAGTACTTACTTAAACTCCTTTTTATTAATACACCTTTATTCTCTCATGTTCACTAAAAATATTCTTTTCTCCTTAATTTCTCACAATTTCTTATTTTTCCACCACTAACTAACTAATCCATTCGCTCAATATCCACAATCCAACAATTTATATTGAAAACACCAAACAAACAATTCCTAATAATACTAATATTACTAATATTATATAACACTAGTACTAATAAATTAATATTAAAAATTGGGGTGTTACAAGTGCTAACTTCCTAATTAGAGTTTTGTTTTTGACTGGAACCTTGTGCTGATGCTTCACCTGCTTGAGTATCATTGACAAATTTCGAGTTGCTTGAAATTTCATCATCAGTTCCTTCTTTCTCTAAGTTCTTGATCTGTGAACTTTCATTAAGGTCTACTGCAGTCTCCATATTAATAGAACCTATGTGAGTTTTAGATTGCTCAATATTTAATTTTCCTGATTCAGCTTCCTTGTTAACCAAGTTATCTGAATTCTAAATTTATTTCTCCATTTCATCCTCTTGATGATTATCATCCTCAACATGAATAACTTCCTCATTTTTTTGCTTTTCATCATTTTCCTTCATCTCAGGTTTTCCCGACTTTTTTGTAGTGTCTTTCTCATGACTTTTGTTCCTTCTTTTGCATTTATCAACACTATGGCCAATAATTCTGCAGCGTACCCTTTCCTTTCTACCAGCACTTTGTACTTTAGTATAGTGGTTAGATTAATATCCACACATGTTAAAGCTTTGCGTGCAAGGCAGCAGTAGTGAGTGGTGTAGATCCCTTTGGCCATAGAATTCTAGTGTGTAGATTGTTCTTGCATGTCTCCCACCCTAATTCGTATTCTTCATCAGGGATAGCAATGGCAAAGTGGTAACCTTTCAAACTCGGTTTTGGAAGCTGGCTAAGTGATATATCACACACATTACTCATGACTTGAGCAAAAGTTTTGTTCAAAATGGGTTTGGAATTTGGTGCGGTTTTGGTGGCGATCTTAGGTTCATTGGAATCGTCAAGGAATTTCCAAGGGATTTGGTAGGATTTTGAAGCCATGTGATGGTTGAAGGTTAAGGTGGTTTAGGGTTAGGTAGGCTAACAATGATGGTGATGAACAGTAATAAAATCTCCTGAGCAATACATTTCTTGTTCATTAATGTTGATATTTTAAAAATAGTCATGAGTTTAAAAAAATTTATCATATCGACTTTCTCATATATGTATATAAAAATTTATTTATGCATATATAAGCACATAAAATCTGCAACAGGTGCGGTACAAATATTGAACGGTGTTTTCCATATAAAATAAAACGTTAATTAATAGAAACACTACATTAATGTTTATATTTTGAAAAAAAACACTACATTAATGTTTATATTTTGAAAATAGTCATGTGTTATCACCATATCGACTTTCTCATATATGTTTATAAATTTTTTTCAGTAGATATAAGCACATAAAATCTGCAACGGGAGCGGTGCAAACATTGAACAGTGTTTTGTATATAAAATAAAAAGTTTTTTGACAGAAAGAAACTTAGTCCATTTCATTTATAATAATAGTAGAAAAACTACGTTAATTTTGATATTTTGAAAATAATCATGAGTTTTCAAAATTTTATCATACCGACTTCCTCATATATGTATATAAAAAATTATTTTCACATATATAAGCAAATAAAATTCACACCTTGTACGATTTAACTATATAATAGATTTTTGTATATATAAGAGAAAACTATTTAATAGAAACATTATGTTAATACTAATAATTTTTATTTAATATTTTTAAACATTCGACAATATTTGTCAAAAAAACATTCGACAATATTAAAAATCTAATTATTTTTAATATAATTACCATAATGTCACATGACCCGTGCTAAAACACGGGTTATTTACTAGTTGACAGTGAAATGACATAATTTTATTTTTGTAACAAAACATGAAAGTCAAGAATCCAACTCATTTCCCTCGTAATCTTAGTTTTAATAATAATAATAATAATAATAATAATAATAATAATAATAATAATAATAATAATAATAATAATAATAATAATAATAGTAATAATAGTAACAAAATATTAGTAATAATAGTAAAAAAATTAGAATACATATACTTATAGATGTGTGTTGCAGCTGAAGATATAATTGTAAGACTTGTAATATAGGCTTAAGAGCCAAAGTTGAACAACCAAATTCACCTAAGCATACAGGTCTATAAGATTATAATTTTGTTGCATATATATTCAATGTAGTGGATTTGTATTGAGAAAGAAAAGAGACACTATCGTGGTTTAGCTTCCAATAGAGAACACGGACAATCATGTTAATACAGGGACAAACAGTGATCTAGAGATGACCATTCAATTTTTAGGTCTATGTCAAATGTCAATGGTCACATGCCTCTGCACCAAATGCCGCTTAAGGCTTTGTTCGGGAGTTGAGAGGAAAAAAGAGAGTGGGACTTTAGAGGAATGGAGAGAAATGGAATGTTAGGGTATCCCTCACTATTTTTTTACGTGTTTTTGAAGGGAATGAAATGAAACATACTCACGACTAATTTGTTTTTGTTTTAAGAGAGTTATCATGAGAACTAATGTATTCAAAAAATTTATTCAAAATCCTCCAAAGACCTCCCTCAATGCATATTTTTAGTAATCCCATATAAGAGAGTTTTGGACCTACGAAAAGAAGAAAAATTCATACCAATAAATTGGAATAACTCAGCGGTAGCATGGAAAATAAAATTGAATGTTAGATGCAAGATTCAAAGCTGAGATTAAGATGTACTATTCTTTATCAGATAATATATACCCTGAAGTTTAAATGGTTTATTATATCCAAATACCTGCAGTCAAATACATTATTAAGCAGCCCAAACTGAGATTATTATAATGAGGACAGAATTATCGGAACCACCATAAGTTAACAGAAACGATAAAATAACCACCATCGAAACATAATCCAACCCAAAATGAGAAGAGAAGACAATGACAGAATAGAATAATAACCAGTATTACAAAAATTATAGCTCATGGTTCGTCCTTGGCAAAGAAACTCTGAGGCAAGCTGAAATCTTCTTCATTATTAAGCACATCGATCTCATCATCATCTGATTTCTGAGGTCAAATGATAAACAAATCAAAAGTACCATGTTAAAACATAAAGGACAAACTAACATGTTACGTGAATGAGAAGAATCGAAACTTGTTGATAGCATACCAGCATTTCTATGTTGTAGAACCGTCCCAACAATTCAAGGACCTCTTCAGCAGTGAAGTGTCTGTCAAAACTGTATGGAGCATATATAGTTGTAAGCATATATAGTTGTAAGATCATATATCAGAATATAGATATCAGGCACATCATGATCTTTATAATCAAAGTGGAAAGAAGAACAAACCTCCTCTTTAGATATTCCATCAGACCATAAAGGACAAAGTGACGATGTACTCCTTCATGAAATGAATATTAATTGTAAGCATAAAAATGGATGAATCTCAAACCCGAGAAAAAATAAATATACGAAGAATCGTGATCTCTTATGAGAAAAAATAAATATACTATCTAACAAAGGAAAGATTCACATGAAGAAAGTGAACCTCTGTCTTAGCACAACTACTCAAATAGATATGAAAATAAGTTCAATCAACGATGCTCAATTCATTATTGTTCTTGTAGTGTAGCCTCAACAAATGCTTATTCTTCACTTGAAAGGTTCATATGTGAAAGTGGACAAAAGCTTTTCGACCAATAAAGACAAGTAATCGATGATTTCATATTGTTTGTTACCTAACCTCCAAACTGTAGCCAAATATCACTTTGCTTAGGGTTTGTTTGAATAAACAACTTAATTTAGCGTTCAATGAATAAATGCTTAATATATCAGAACTTATGTATGAAATATTCCAATAATCAAAGATGAAATGTGATTAAATTGTTTTCAATATAAGTTGTAAGATTTTTCCTTTGCTATTTGCAGAAACATACCGATATTAGCTAAAAATAACATAGACATATCATAAATTGTTTTCATAAGTTGTCTCTAACACTTTGCACAAATACATATGACATTAAACCAATATAAGCATGACATAAAAAAGGGCAAGAGTCATCGAAGTGGGCCTAAATACATTTTCCCCATAGGGCGTGATTGTCAATTATTCATAAACCAAAAGATATCAAGTATACATGCAGAAACTCGATTTAACTCCTCTAAAGTGAGGAATTAGCAGAGTGCGAAAATCAAAGATTGATACGGTATCCACCCGTGATTTCTTATGTCGGTATATATATAATACCAACCAGCAATTAAATTGATATTACTTATTGAATTGCTCACTTAAGAGAAGCCTTGACGAGCAATCGAGTATCATATATTTTTTTGTAACCAAATATTCAAAAATTAGTGGTTATATTAATTTTTAGGGTTTGAACTTTGAACCACCGACTTAAAATCAATTGGCATCTCTTAGTTCACAAATCGAATTACCAACGTAAGTCAAAATTCATCATCATATACTTATATATGCACATGAAAAAAAAATCTTAAAGTAAAAGACAAGAATAAAAATTCAACCACCTTGAAGCTTAATTGGAGGATAAATTTCAATAGCTAGCAGTAGACTAATCTCCAATTCCACCTGGTCTAGATCCTATCACCATGATCATAAATCAAATTAAAATTCAGATAAATTTAAATTGAAATTAAATTTGAAAGTTAGAGAGAGAGAGAGAGACATTGAGAGAGGAAGCAGAGGAAGGAGGAGGTTTGCAAGGAGAATGAACAGACATGCCATCTTGTTCATTCTCTTTGGGTTTCACGGCTTCTTTGCCACTACTCTTACTCATCACGAATTACTTGTGTGATTTTTTTTTTTTGTGAATGAGAAGGCTGCTAATGTGATTGTAAGAATTACAAGTTTTTGTTTTTTTTTTCTGCCCCTTAAAAGAAAATAAATGACCCGTCCGACTTACATTGAATTTTATTAATCATACTGCCCTAGTTTCACACCATTCCACTTGCAGTGGCGAGACACCCTCCCAGGCCACCACGTGTCACGCATTAATTCATCCAAACAGTAATTATGTCAATGTGTTTGTCAACAAGTGTTTTTTTCCCACTAAACGTGTCGCGCATTAATTCGTCCAAAGCATTAATTTTGCTATTTCTCGAATGCTATTTAGTTTGATTGTAGTGCGTAAGATTTGTCTTCTCTGTAGCATAACCCTGAATTAGGCACTTAAAGAGGTGACACACCTAATATTCGTTTATACCTGTCTAATTAGGAAGTAGTTAATTAGAAACCAGGGAAACAAGCCGAAAGAGAGCAGAATCTTGAGAGAAAGGTACTTAGGGAGGTGACATACCTAGTATTGATGCATATATGCCAGAATCAGGAAGTAACTAGTTAATAATTAAGGAAACACGTGACTTCACGACTTAAATCAGCCCAGTAACTCCATTTTCCTTTCACCTTGGTAAGGTATACGCTGATAGGGCTGCCCGTTTGTAGAACTACCGAGAGGGAGAGTGTGCTATGTACTTCTAAGCTCCATTGGCGAGAGAACCTTTAGGACACTGTGAATTTAGAAACTCTATCCGTCTTTGTTTCAAATACCTCTGAGAAAGTAAGAACCTACACGTAAATCTACGAGCGTAAGTGTACCTCTCTCTCTCTCTCTCTTAATCACTTAAACTCGTAGGCACTCTGGTGTAATGGTTGCAACTGATAGCTGGAGGGCAAGAGCCCATATCTCTGAGAGAGCAAGGCCCCACACGTACCATTCCGTGTGATCAGTAGGTACAACTTGAGAGCTGATAGGTAGTAAATCCCAACGAACTCATCACTAAAATAGTCCCCCGTTAAATACTGAATAGACTTGACTGTTACTTAATTCCAACAAATAAATATATGGGATTCAAAGAATCATAACCGCCGCTAACATTATGCAATCAAAACAGGTAAACTTTGCTTTGTTGCAAACAGATTAAATTGCAAAACTCTAAACCCTTTATCTCTTTTATTTTTATTGTTCCCAAATAAGTAACGCGAATTGTTTGGTTGAAACGACAATCTCTGTGGTTCCGATATTCTACTTATCACTTTAATGAAGGTGAGAAAAACACAAGAAGGGGGTTGAATTGTGTTGGTTTTTTCTTAAAAAATGACTAGAACAAAGTTCAGGTTCTGATGTAGTTCAGAACCTGAGTCTGAGGTTTTGAGTCAAAAGCAGAGTTTCAGAATCTGAGTGAAAGTTCAGGTTCTGATGCAGCGGATAAAAAGTTAAAGAGATAGAGAAGAGAAAGACACAAGCAATTATCCTGGTTCCTTCCATAATCCGGAAATAGTCCAGTCCCCTTGTCACTTACAAGAGATTTTTCACTATAATCCAATGATCACAAATTTCTCAAGCACACAACAAGAGACTTCCTATGCTCAAACACAAAGTAGGAGACTTCTAATTCTCAAACACAAAGTAAGACACTTCTCAACAAACAAAGATACAAAGTAAAATGTTTGGTTTGAACACTTGATATACTTTCATGGGTGTTCACAAAATACAACACATATATCATACTCTAAACTTAAGAATTTCTAAGATAAGAAAGTTTGTAAGAAATTCTAAGTGTTTGATGCGTTTTGAATTTGGCAGAGTATTGGCACTTGTAAAAATCTCAGAGTCTTGTATATTTCTTCAAGTCTTCATTCCTTTATATAGAGATAAGGATTAGAGACGTTGGATTAATGTCGGCACATCAATAGACTTGTTTGAAGAAGCTTTGATCAATTAGATTGATTTGTTTCTTGATTTGGTTCATGTACTAGGAGGAATAAGGTTTGAAACCTTTCCTGAATGTGGAATGAACCGTTCTTCAGTAGGAGACAAGTTTGCAGAGTACGAGCAGGCATGTGAAGGTAGTGGAGAACGTGGTTGTACAATTTGTCCTTTCTTGACAATGACAGCCGTTGACCTCTTTAAAAACCTTCAGAACTTCCATTGTATAATTCTTTAAATATTTTAGAGTGTAGAATCTTCAGCTTCTCAAGCTTTGCTTCCATGTCTGAATTCCCAGCAAATTGTTACATTTCTTCAGAGTCTGGAACTCCAGCTTCTGATGTCTCTTCAGAGTCTGACTTGACTTCAGAATCTGACTTGCAACTAGTTTCTCTTTGTGTTTCCTTGCTCTTCATTATCTCATTTCAGAACCCATATATGATTAAATCCTTGTAAATTTTTATCTATGGTCATGCACTCTTGAACAAATATTAGCATATCAAATTGACCTTTTAATACCTTGTTATCATCAAAACTTAAGAGGCATTGTTTAAACTTATTTTGTTCCAACAATCTCCCCATTTTTTATGATGATAAACAAATGTATTAATAGTCAATTTTTGTTAATTTAATTAACAAGTTGACTTTAGGGTCTGAGGTTTGTAAGCTCTCCCTAAGTCTAATAGTCCAGAAGGTGAGTTTTTGAGACTCCCCCTAAGTTCTATACAAGTTAATTAAATTCATTTTAATCATAATCAAAAATAATTTCTAAGAAACGTCACTCAGAAGTACATCACATGAATTAACTCAGAGGCTAAAAGATGAGAAGAAGGTTCCTAAGTCAATTTCTTAATAAACTTAATTTTGGACTCAGAGCTTAAGAACTATTAATCTTACTCCCCTTTTTGTCATCAACAAAAAAAATGTTTAAAATGAAAAGGGAAAGAAAAACATGAGATAAGAGTGAAAATCATAAACATACTTCAGACACAACATAACATATGCTCAGAAGCAAATATTCATCAGAGGCACAAAATTATCAGAAGCACAAAATGATCAGATGCAATATTCAGACTTAAAAATATGATCAGAACTTCTAAAAAATATTAAGAAACAAATAAAAATATTTGTGCATTCTAAGGTTTGTTTTATTTCTGCAACATCTCCAGAATGACACTGATTCCTGAATTCATCAAGTCTTGCTTCTGAGCCATTTCAGCTTGAGTCTTGGCTAACTCTAACTGTTGCTTCAACATGTCATCTTGTTTCTGTGCTAGCTCTTCTTGAGTACCAATAACCTCTTGAATCTTGGCTTCTAAGGCATCTTTCTTGAGTTTCTGTTCAATCAAATCAGCTGCATTTTGTCCAGAATATGAGTAGTTTCAGGTTCTTCCAGGTCCAGCCTTTAAACTACTACTTTCTCTGGTTTCACAAGGAACTTTGAAATCTAGGAAGCTTGAAGTCCATATTTTACAATCTCTGGAACTTCAGAAGTTGATTCCTTGAACTTTGAGTCTGAAAGTTGCCTTGAAACATCCTTTTTCAGCTCCACTTCCTCCATACTCTTAACAACTTCTTTGAACTAGTTCTGCAATGCTTCTTGTTGAGTTGCAATTGACAGATCCAGAAGTTCATCCAGTGTTTTGTTGACCAAGTTTCTCATATTTATCTACTTATCAGCATAATTGACCAAGTGAATTGCATTGTTTCTTGAGTTCACTAGTTCTTCCAAACTTTCAAAGATAATCTTACATACTTCTTGAAAGACAAGGTTTGAGGTAAAAGTTGGGGGTGGTCTAATGGTTAACAAAGTTCTAGTGGTAGGGGTTTCTGGGACAACATGAGTAGAAATATCAGAAACAGGTTCTAAGATCTCTTCATTGTGATTGTTGTCATCAGAGGCTGAAAGCACTAAGGGTAAAGGTATGGTGATAGCATCAGAAGCTTCAGACTTAGCTTCTGATTCAGGTTTGGTAAATTTAGGGATTCAACTAATAAAGGTTTGTCTTCTGATATAGAAGATGTATCAGAGGCAATGATTGTGTGAGGTGAGTTAAGGGTAAAGATTGAGGTTCAAGATAAATGATAGACTTTAAAGAACTGTTAAGATCTTTAAGTTTCTCAATGTATTGAAACTGTTTCTGAGTTCTGGCTAATTCAAAAGCAATTTCTTCTAAATCATCTATTTCTGCTTCAGGTTCTGGTAAGATGGTAGATGAAGGTTTAGGTTTAAAGGTTTCAGAAAATATAGGAGCTATATCAACTTTGTTAAGAACTTGCCTAATTGAGTTGATATATTCCCTTCTTTTTCTGAGTGAAACAAGAAAAGCTAGCTCTTTAGGTCTTAGAATTCTTGGGATGGTAAGGGGGTTATCACCAGGGAGGCAAGTTTGAATAGGTGGAATACTCAAACACTCTTCAGAGTCTGGTAATGGTTCAGTAATTGAGGGGATTTCTGAAACAACTACATCAGTTGTTGCTTCGTAGGCTGTTTGTGGGAAGGGTGAGATGACATGATGCGGTAGTTCACCACCTAGATGTTGAGAAAGTTCATCTATGGTGGATGAACTGGGTTGAGAAGTGGAGTATGACTTGCATGAAGGTGAGAAAAACACACAAGAAGGGGGGGTTGAATTGTGTGGGCAGTTTTTCCTTTCTTTAAAACTTATGGTTAAGTTCAGAATTGGGTTCTGAAACTTTTTCAGAGGTTTATGCAGCGGATTAAATAAAGAAGAGAAAGGGAAAGAGAGACACACAATATTTTTATACTAGTTCCTTCCACAAGTTGGAAGTAGTCTAGTCCCTCTATCACTTACAGGAGATTTAACTATAATCAAACTGATTACAATTGCTCAAAACACAAAGTTAAGAAACTTCAATGCTCAAACACCTAGTAAGAGACTTCTAATGCTCAAGACACTAAGTCAAGAGACTTCCCTGCTCAAAGCACACAAGCTAAGAGACTTCCTTGCTCAAAGCACACAAGTTGAGAGACTTCCTTGCTCAAGACACACAGTCAAGAGACTTCTAATTGCTCAGAACACAAAGTAATGAGACCTCTGGATGCTTAGCACGCAGGCTAAGACTTTGTTTCAAACTGGTTTACAAAGAAAGAAGTTTGAGTTGAACACTTGATCAAATATCAGAGGTGTTCACTTAATACAACTCAGTTAAGACTCTAACACTTAAGGAATTCTAAGATAAAGAAATTTTAAGAATTCCTAAGTTGTTTTGTGACAGAAAACGTAAAACAGAGTATAAGCTTGCAGGTTTTTCAGTGTTGTTTTTCTGTACAGAGTCTTGGCAATTTTCTCTTAAAATTATCACCCTTTTATAGATAATAAAAGAGCTGTTGAGATTGCCCAGAAATTCAGCAAAGAGCCGTTGCAAAGTGAGGCTAGGATAGTTGAGATGTGTGCGTAAAAACAGAGCACACAAAGTTTGAATAATTCCCTTAAAAGCTGGAGAATGTTTATGTGAAGGAGGCAACAATTCCATTTAGCTGTTCTGACATTGCAGGCATTAATTACTGACAGAGACAACTGCTTTTCCTTAAAGAACTCAGACTTCAGAAGCTTCTTCACGAACAGTACTTCAGAAGCAGGTCTTCAGACTCACCCTTCAGAAGCACTGTTCATCAGACGTACTTCTTCAGACGTTGACTTTTGTTGACCTTCAGACTCAGCCTTCAGACGTTGACTTCTGTTGACCTTCAGACTCAGCCTTCAGACGTTGACCAACGTTGACCTTCAGACTCAGCCTTCAGAAGCACCCTTCAGACGCAGTCTTTAGACTCTGCCTTCAGAAGCACCCTTCAGACGCAGTCTTCAGACTCAGTCTTCAGAAGCTGCTTCAGACTTGCAACAAAGGCTTCTATGCTTTCTTTCTTGCTCTTAGCTTGTTCTTCCAAAACCAGTGTCAAATACCAAACATTAAGGACATGGTTCTGCACACTTAGAACAAAGCATTAGCAATACCAATTTTCTTTTTAACACTTTGTTATCATCAAAACCCAAAAGAGAGTTGTTCATACACATTTTGCTCCAACAATCTCCCCCTTTTTGATGATGACAAACATAAGTATTAATAGAAAATTGTTGTTAATTTAATTAACAAGTTGACTACAGGGTGTGAGGTTTGCAAGCTCCCCATGAGTCTGATCCAGGTTAATTAAATTCAGTTTAGATCAAAAAGATGAAAATTTCAGAATTGTTGTTAAGTTTAATTAACAAGCTGACTTTAGGATGAGGTTTGCAAGCTCCCCCTTAGTCTGATAATCCTCAAGGTTAGGTTTGTAATCTCCCCTTGATTTTTATCCAAGTTAATTAAATTTAACTTAAAACAATAAGGTGAAATTTTCACTTAGAATTATAAATAACAAGCTGACTTCAGGTTATGAGGTTAAGCTCTCCCCCTAAGTCTGATAATCCACAGGATGAGTTTTGTAAGCTCCCTGAGTCTTATCCAAGTTATTTAAATTCATTTCAACTCCCTAAGAGTAATTTATCTCACAAAAATCAAAGCAGAGGCTAAGAGATTGAAAACAGTTCTCATAAGTTAATTAACTGACAGAAATTAACTTATATTCAGACTGGCTCAGAGCCTTAACTCCCCCTCATAAGTTAATTAACTAACAAAATTTAACTTATATTCTGAGCTCAGGAGCTTTAATACTTGCTTACTTTTTCTCCCCCTTTTGTCAATAACAAAAAGAAAATTTTCAAAATTTTTAAAGAGAGTTTGAAAACATGTGAGATAAAAATGCAATCATATAGGTAATCAAGCAGCAAAGATAAGCATCAGGGCTAGCTTGATCATAAATGAAGTATATAGTATTGCATTTGAAAATCAGAGAATGTTGTTCAGAACATAAAAGATTGTTCAGAGCATTCTGATCAGACATAATCTGTTCAGAATTGTTCAGTACCACTTAACTGGTTTTAGAAAAACTAAAAACAGATCATTTTGTTCAGAGCCCTTTTTTTTGTTCAGTACATTCTGTTTAGTATCACTGAACTATTTAAAAAAAATTTGTTCAGATCATATACCAACTGAAAGTTTTAGCACAACTGAACTCTTTTTTAGAAAACTGAAAAATAGAGCATTTAGCTCAGTGCTTCTGAACTCTTTCAGACATAACTATTCAGGATTTTTAAATGTGTTTGAAAAGCTGAACATGTCTGATACCAAAATGAGACTTTCAGACGGAACTGTTCAGGGTTTTTAAATATGTTTGAAGAACTGAACATGTCTGATGTCAATTTGAGCAATTATGATGAAAAAATGTGTCTGTGTTTTAAAAAAAACATTTCAGAACTGAAAACAGAAAAACACATTTGTATATTGATGACTTTGGAAGGACAAAGTATAACTTTCAAAGCTTAATTCATCATTGCCCAGAGTTATTACTTATCAGATTCTGACCAAGTGTTGAACAACAGTTCATATTCATTCTCATTAGTGGGTCATGTGAAAAAAAATCCACATATAATGAGTTAATCAGAAGTCAAAAATTCTGATTCTGAAACTCAGACTCTGATGTCTTCAGAAGCTGAACTTTCTGCAGACTCTCAAAGTGAGTATCTGTTAAGTATTAGCTTCTGATGAACTCAGATTCTTAGTTTCTTATTCAGAGTCAAGCAAATTTTTCAAAGAGATGAAATGCATTGTTCAGATTCTTTTTAATAAGTTTAAATCTATCTTCTGAACAAAATCTCTTGATAAAATAATGTTTAAGTTCAAAATTGCTTGGCTTTTGAATGTAGAATTGGAATTTTCAGACAAACAGATTACAACAGTTTTATCACAAAGAAAATTATGCTGTTTTTAAGAATCTGATAGTTTTCCAACTAATGTAGAATCTATTAAGAATAACTGAGAACTAAACATACCTCAGTAGAGCTTCTGATCTACTTTTCCTTGTTCATTAAGTTTGTTGCTGAACACCCATTTTTGTTCCAGCAATGTTCTTTGATTGGTTTAAGGAGAAGTATCAGATTCTGAGAGGCTTTTCAGCTTTGGACATTCTTCAGACACATGTTCTGGTTCAGGTTCTGAAGTGTCCTCTGAGAGCTGAATCTCAGTACCAGTGATCAAGTCTTTGTGGTTTCCTCCAGATTCCACAGTTCCTCCCTCTTTCATGATCAGGGTTTGGAACATAGACTTGTTTTCTGTCATGCATTGCTAGCAGCCATTGCTCAGGTACCAAGATTTCTCCTTTTCTTTGGTTGTTCAGCATATCTGCAACAGAAACAATCTCAGACCTAGGTACCCATATCTTTATGGGTCCTCTTGGGTTAGTCCTGAAAGGTTTAGTCTTTTGCACCTTATGTCTGGAGTTATAATACTCAGACTTGTTCAGAAACCTTGGATGTGAATCCTTTAATTTTGAATAAGTCTTAGTATCAGACACTGAGTTCTTCAGAACCTGAGTTCTCAATGGTCTTGACCCAGATTTCTTCAGAACCTGAGACTTGAAGGTCTTTGGTTCTGATTTCTTTAGAGTCTGAACCATTGAACACTTTGGTTCTGATTTGTTAAGAACTCCAGTTTTGTCAGCTCCTGACACAAGGCAAACTTCAGTTTGACCTTTCTTGATGCAAACAGAAACAGGTAACAGATTGGCTTTCTTTTGTTTGCTTTGCCTTACATTCTGAGATTTATAAGGTTTTGAATAAGCTGGTTTATTATTCCTTGAAGGTTTCATAATCACAGCTTTAGTAAAAATTGAGTTTGAATTTTTCAGACTCTGAGACTTACTTGTTTCAGGTTCTGAACTCTTCAGACTCTGAACATTTTCAGGTTTAGAGTCTGATTTTCTCATAGTCTTAGGCTTAGGACCTTTTGGTTTTGACTTTGGCAAAGTTTTAAATTTTGCCTTCATCTTTCCCTTAGGTTCAGAAGCTTCAGATTCTGAGCAGTTCAAAACCTCAGACTTAGCAGTCTCAGTTTCTGTTAACTTCTTTATCTCAGAACTGTCAGAAGCATGTACAAAGCATACTTTAGAGCCTTTCATAATATCTTCAGAACAAGATGGAAGGTTTGTTTCATTTGAAAAATTAACTGAACCAATTTTGAAACATAGAAGCAACTTTGCTTCTGCTGATATTATAAATCATAGAAGCAACTTTGCTTCTGTTGATTCCAGCCAAAATAAAACCTTGAAGAGCAGTTTCATGTTCACTAGGAACTTTATCAGGTTTCTTATGAACCATTTCTTTGAGCTCTTCAACTTCTTCATCTATATCATTAATATGATTCTGAAGTTTAAGATTCTCACCAGCCAGCAAGTTATTTTTCTTTTTCAAAGATTTTAATTGATTTAACTTGCTTCTGAGGTGGTTCATACATTCCTTAACTGTTTCAACAAGATCATATCTAGTGAGTTCAGAAAATACCTCATTGTCAAAGTCTGAACCTGATTCTTCATCAGAAGATACATTTGCAACCAGATTCAAATTGGCTTCTTCCTCAATTTCCTTGTCAAATTCTGATCCAGATTCCTCATCAGATGAAGCTATTGCTACCAAACCCAGATTAGCTTCTTCATCTTCATCTTCATTTTCAGAATCTGTTTCTTGGTCAAGATTAATCCAAGTAGCCATAAGACTTTTTCTGAATCTATCTTTGATGTTGCCTGACCTTGAATTGATCTTCTTGGATTTATCCTTCTGCAATTCAGGACATTCAGATTTGTGATGACCAGATTTCTTGCAGTTTAAGCAGCCCTTTTGTTCATCCTTCTTGGAACTAGATCCTTTGAAGTTGCTGCTCTTGTTAGAAGATTTCCTTTGTCTTTGTAGCAAGAACTTAACTCTTTTGGAAAGCATTTCTAGCTCCTCAGCTTTTGAATCCTCTTCAGAACTTTCCTCAGAAAATTCTTCATCAGATTCTGAAGCTTTTAGAGCTTTTGAAAGCTTCCCTTTGGATTTAAGTGCTACAGACTCAGACTGTCTAACAGATTTATCTTCAATGAGTCCCAGTTCATGCACCTTGAGAGAGCTTATAAGATCTTCAATACTTAGAGTATTTAAATCTTTAGCGTCCTCAATAGCAGTCACCTTAGGTCTCCATTGAGATGGCAGACTTCTGAGGATCTTGTTCACATGATCAGCAGTAGTGTAGCTTTTCTTCAGAATCTGAAGTCCAGAAACTAGAGTCTGAAATCTTGAGAACATAGCCTCAATATTTTCATTATCCTGCATTCTGAACAGCTCATACTGCTGAACTAGAAGGTTTGCCTTTGCTTCTCTGACCTTTTTATTTCCTTCATAGTTGGAGCATAGAGAAGTGAAGATTGCTTTTGCTGTTGATTTGTCACTCAGTTTGAGATACTCATTGTGGGGTAAAGAGTCCACAATGATTCCTCTAACATTGTGATGCTTCCTGTAGATTTTCCTTTCAGCATCAGACAACCCTCTTCTGTTAATAGCTACTCCTTCTTGATCAACTGGAATAAATATTCCATCTTCTATTATATCCAATAAGGAGTCATCAATACCAATATGTGGATGTACATCTTGCTTTTCCACCATGAGAATTTCTCAGCATCACCAGTAAACATAGGGAGTTTATTGTGTGAGTGAGATTTCTTGTTATCTGTACCATAGCCACCACCACCACTTCTGGATGTAGATTCACCATAATTACCAGAAGCCATGTTTTTCTCAGGATCAATACTGACTCACTCTTAAGTGATTGAATGTCAGAACCAGGGGCTCTGATACCAACTGAAGGTGAGAAAAACACACAAGAAGGGGGGGTTGAATTGTGTGGCCAGTTTTTCCTTTCTTTAAAACTTATGTGAAATTCCTGGCAACCTGACTGAAATATGCTGTGCACAATGTTGGCACAACTGTCCGAGCGCGTGTCTACTCAGAACTACAATTAAAATAGCACAACGTAACAAAGCGCAAATTAAAAGGAACACAGCGGAAATAAAAAGTACACAGAGAGTTTGTTAACCCAGTTCGGAGCAACTCTCCTACTCTGGGGGATACCAATCCAGGAATGATTCCACTATTATAGTTCTAGTGAAAAGACCAACGCAGACACACTACTTGACCTTGCACCTAGACCCTACCAGTGGCAACTCTATCTAGGAACTCCTAGATATGAGACCCCGTCTCAATTCCTACCAACAACACAGACAGTGTTGTTATCAAACACACAAAACACAAAACTCAACCAAGAGAAACACACGCTAATAACACATACTTACTCCGTACTTAAAAGCTTAGGAGTAGCTTACAAATTACAACTCAAAACAAACTCAGTCCTTAGCTTGAATCAGGGAGATACAAGCAAGGCTCACAATTAACAAACAAAACCCTAAAAACCTTAAAACACACGCTTTGCTAACACACACGGTTTTTAGTTGCCCAACTAGGGTTTGCCTTCATGAATATATAGTACTCAGATACCACGGGTCTGGGCTTCAAAATAGAGCATGGACATTGACCGGTCCAGCTGAAAAACGATCTTCTAGAAATAATAAAAAGCTTCCAAATATAGAATGATATCTTGTGGAACCAATAGCAAGGCAAATAAAACTTCAACCAAATCTTCAGTAAGATACACGCGCCTTGATCAGCAAGCTAGAGGAAAATAAATCTTCAAGCAAATCTTTGGAAGATTGCGTATACAAATATAAAGCGCTAGCTGGCGCGAAAACACAACTCACGTAATGCTGTTCCATATGCTACCACATCTGTCCCAGCATCTGGCTAGTAGATGTTTTTGCAAAATGTAGCCAATCTACAAAAACCCAACAATCTCCCCCTTTGGCAAATTTTGGCTAAAACACTCTAGAGCCAGTACTTTGGGAAACACACAGATAAGATTCCTTCACGTCAACACAGGCACACAACAAGGAAAGAAAAAATCGTAGCATATAACGAGAATACTTCCAAGCGAGAAATAGTGAAAGATGGCTTGCAAGTAGAATCAGAGGCATGCACCAGATAACACAAACAACTAGAGAGAAATAAACTCTCATATAGTGGAATCACATTGATAAGGGGAAAAAATAAATTTCCACACACCAAGAATAAAAACTCAAGAGCAGAGCTCAGCTCCCCCTCAAAACATGCATGTACCAATACTCCCCCTCAACATATACTACACTCCCCCTCAGCACATGTAACCATACATAATACAAGCTTCAAATATCAAATCACGCACACAACCAACAGATAGGGCATAAATCTAATTCATTCTACTCCCCCTTTTTAGCCATAAATTCTGACAAACAACAGATAGTGCATACTCATAGAAAGTGCATAGAGCCATAAAGAGTGCATAGAAACCACAGAGAGTGCATATTACAGACCAGAAGCACTCAAGGTGCATAAGAAATCCAGGATCTTGGCCAACCAACCAAAACAAACACAAAGAATACAGCAACTGAGAACAGGGAAAACATCAGAATCAGAATTCATCAGAGTCAGCGGAGAACTCCTCAGTATCACCAGCAGAAGCATTATTATTCCCTCCTTCTTCTTCATCCTGCTCACCCTCAGCTTCAGATTCAGCCTTCAAGGCTGCAATTATCCTGTCAATTTTCATCTTCCTAGCTCCAAGAGCCACACTAGTCTCAGTTAGATCTGCAATTATTTGTTTTCTAGTGAGCACACCAGACGTCCGGACAGAAGTACCAGCTAAGTCAGCAGCATGTTTCTCAGACAGCAAACTACAATCCAAGGCCATAGGGCCAGACCTCTTACAGGGCTCATCAGTACTGATCAAAATATCTGGGTGTTGCTGAAGCACAATACCACACAGGAGAGTGGGAAAAGCTATAGGAAACTTGATAGCAAAGGACTTAGCATGCTCCAAAACCTGATAATAAATGTAGGCCCCATAATCAAAAGGTGACTTGGTACCAACAGCATAAATCAATTTGGCCAAACCAGAAGCAACTGAGAAGTTAAGAAAAGAATAATGATGGTAGCGTGTGGGAGGTTTGAATAAGGAAGGTTGGAGATAGCTTCCTTGAATAGCGTGCATCAAGCGGTTGAGGAGGGAGAAAATAACTGCTGCACGCCTCCCATAAATTAACTGCTACAATTCCTCAAATAAACAGATCCCTAACTTCCGTCTTAATTTTTCAAATTGATTAGCATCAAGAGCTTTTGTAAAAATATCTGCTAATTGCTCTTCAGTTGAAACATGTTCAAGAGTAACAATTTTGTCTTCAACAAGATCCCTTATAAAATGATGTCTAATGTCAATGTGTTTGGTCCTGCTATGTTGAATAGGATTTTTGGAGATATTAATTGCACTCAGATTGTCACAATATAATGTCATAGCATCTGTCTTGACATTGTACTCACTCAGCATCTGTCTCATCCACAACAATTGAGAACAACTACTACCAGCTGCTATGTACTCAGCTTCAGCTGTAGACAAAGAAATGCAATTTTGCTTCTTACTGAACCAGGATATAAGGTTGTTGCTTAGGAAGAAGCATCCACCAGAGGTACTCTTTCTATCATCTGCACTTCCAGCCCAGTCAGCATCACAATATCCAAACAACACAGTGCTTTCCCCATGAGAATACAACATACCATAATCACTAGTACCATTCACATACTTCAGAATTCTCTTTACCTGAGTCAGATGACTTATTTTTGGTTCAGCTTGGTATCTGGCACACACTCCAACTGCAAATGTGATATCTGGCCTACTTGCTGTAAGATATAGAAGACTTCCTATCATACTCCTATACATGCTTTGGTCAACATCCACACCTTTCTCATCCTTTGATAATTTTACATGTGTGGGAGCAGGAGTTCTTTTATGAGCAGCATTTTCCATCCCAAATTTCTTGACTATATTTTTAGCATACTTACTTTGAGAGATAAATATAGTATCTTCCATTTGTTTCACTTGAAGACCAAGAAAGAACTTTAGCTCACCTACAAGACTCATCTCAAATTCAGATTGCATTTGCTGAACAAAATGCTCTATCATCTGGTCAGACATTCCTCCAAAGACTATGTCATCTACATATATTTGAGCAATCATCAGTTGTCCATTTTCATCTTTCACAAACAGGGTCTTGTCATTTCCTCCCTTCCTATAGCCATGGTTGATTAGAAACTCAGCAAGTCTCTCATACCAAGCTCTAGGAGCTTGCTTCAGGCCATATAGAGCTTTCTTCAATTTGTACACATGGTTTGGAAAACTAGGATCAATGAAGCCTTTAGGCTGTTCCACATAAACCTCTTCATTTAAGTACCCATTGAGAAAGGCACTCTTGACATCCATCTGATACAACTTGAATTTTAGTATGCATGCAATCCCAAGTAACAATCTAATTGATTCCAACCTAGCTACAGGAGCAAAAGTCTCATCAAAGTCTACACCTTCAATTTGAGAGTATCCTTGTGCAACCAGTCTGGCTTTGTTTCTAGTGATAGTACCATTTTCATCAGACTTGTTTTTATAAACCCACTTGGTACCTATAACATTCACATTATCTGGTCTAGGAACTAGGTCCCACACATTACTTCTCTTGAACTGAGTTAATTCTTCTTGCATAGCATTTATCCAGAACTCATCAGTTAGAGCTTCCTTAACATTCTTTGGTTCAAGTTTAGATATAAAGCAAGAATTTGATACCTCATCATAGTTCCTTCTAGTTGTGATCCCTTGGTTAGGGTCGCCAATGACTTGATCTATGGGGTGGTTTTTCTGAACTCTGATAGATGGTCCTTTGTTGGGAGCAGTCTTCTCTGGACCTGTTACTTCAGAATCTTGCTTATTACTTGCTTCATCTTCTTTCTTCTCCTCCTGTAGGTCAGATGCTAAGTCAAATGTCGCATCATCTGTCACAGCATTATTACCTTCATCATCTACAACCACATTTATAGATTCCATCACTGTCTTGGTTCTGGAGTTGTATACTCTATAGGCTCTGCTGTTTGTTGAATAGCCTAGAAAGATTCCCTCTTCACTTTTAGCATCCATCTTTCTTCTTGGTTCCCTGTCAGCTAAAATATAGCACTTACTACCAAACACATGGAAATGCTTCACTGTTGGCTTCATGTCCTTCCATAGCTCGTACAAGGTTGTAGATGTACCTTTTCTCAAAGTCACTCTATTATGAATATAGCAGGCTGTGTTCATGGCTTCAGCCCAAAAGAAAAATGGCAGCTTCTTTGCATGTAGCATAACCCTGGCAGATTCTTGCAAAGTTCTGTTCTTTCTCTCAACTATCCCATTTTGTTGAGGAGTAATGGGTGCGGAGAACTCATGAAATATTCCTTCATAAATACAGAAATCAGAGAACTTACCATTCTCAAACTCCTTCCCATGGTCACTTCTGATTCTAACAATTCCACAATCCTTTTCTCTCTGAAGTTGTAAGCAAAGATCCTTGAATTTTTCAAAGGTGTCTGACTTCTCCTTAATGAAATTTATCCATGTATATCTAGAAAAATCATCAACAACAACAAAAGCATACTTCTTACCACCTAAGCTTTCGACTTGCATAGGTCCCATTAAGTCCATGTGCAATAGCTCAAGAACTCTGGATGTGGACAGATGTTGCAGCTTCTGGTGAGGCATCTTGGTCTGTTTTCCTATCTGGCATTCTCCACATATGCTTCCCTCCTGAATTTGGAGCTTTGGTAAACCTCTGATGGCTCCTTCAGCAATAGCTTTCTTCATGCTTCTGAGATTCAGATGTCCAAGCTTTTGGTGCCATAGCTTAACTTCATCTTCTTTGGTTATTAGACAAGTAGATAACTTTGCTTTATCTTGAGAGACCCACAAGTAGCAATTGTCCTTTGATCTAACACCTTTCATCAGGATGTCCCCTTCACTGTTAGCAACTAAGCATTCACTCTTAGTAAAGTTGACCTTCATTCCATGATCGCACAGTTGACTAATACTTATTAAGTTGGCAGTTAATCCTTTCACAAGAAGCACCTTATCAAGTTTGGGTAGACCCTCTTCCACAAGATTTCCTACACCCTTTATTTCTCCTTTGGCTCCATCCCCAAAAGTCACAAAACTTGTAGCATAAGGCTTAGCATCAGTCAAATAATTTTTATCACCAGTCATATGTCTGGAACATCCACTGTCAAAGTACCAATCATTTCTGGATGACACTCTCAGAGATGTATGAGCAATTTGAGCAATCTCATCAGCTTCTGGTTCTATTTTTCTAGGATCCATAGTGTTGCTTGTGAAATTGTCATTTTTCTGCTTCCACTGCTTTTTGGTGATCTTTACTGTGGGATCAGGTCTTGGTGAATAGGTCCTGTCTGGGTAACCATGTAATTTAAAACAGAAAGGTCTGATATGTCCTTTTCTTCCACAGTAATGACATACCCAAGCATAATTCCTTCCTTTTGATCTGGTCCTATATCCTGATGCCTGTTGTCTCACCTGATGCTGAGGCATCTGTCTTGACATAGTATGATCATGATTATTAACAGATGGCACAAACTGTCTCACTGGTAGTTGTTTCTGCTGAGGCAAGGAGCTGTAGTCAAAACCAATACCTTTAGAATCTCCAGGTTTCTGTCCTATTTCCAGAATTTCGTCTAAAGCATCAGTACCTTTGTTCATCATCCGCAGTTGCTTGTTCATGTTGTCAATCTTGGAAGTAAGTAAGATAACCTCATCATTGAGGTCTGAGTTTATTTCCAGAAGCTTGTCTTTATCAGCTTGCAAGAGAGCAATGATCCTCTTTTGTTTTTCTAAAATTCTGCAAACTTCCTCACTTTTGAGACATAGCTCCTTGTAAGAATCAGCCAATTCATCATATGTTACCTCTTCATCACTAGATTCATTGTCAGATGTGCACACTCCAGTCAAGGCATTCACATGTTTTGCAGTTTCAGGTTCTTCTTCTGACTCATCTTCATCAAACCAAGAACCAATCATCACCTTCCTTTGTTTCTTCAGATACGTTGCACACTCAGTTCTGATGTGACCATATCCTTCGCATTCATGGCATTGCACCCCTTTGCTTTGATTGGTTTTGTCATCAGTTCTAGGTTTCCTCTGATTGTTGACATTTTTATAGATGCTGCGACTGTTGTCCGGAGCATGTGTCCTAGGGCGTCTGTCCATCCCCTTCAGAACTTCATTAAATTGTTTACCCAACAACACAATAGCTTCAGAGATGCTCTCATCAGTATCGCCTGCTCTGATGCCAATTGAAATTCCTGGCAACCTGACTGAAATATGCTGTGCACAATGTTGGCACAACTGTCCGAGCGCGTGTCTACTCAGAACTACAATTAAAATAGCACAACGTAACAAAGCGCAAATTAAAAGGAACACAGCGGAAATAAAAAGTACACAGAGAGTTTGTTAACCCAGTTCGGAGCAACTCTCCTACTCTGGGGGATACCAATCCAGGAATGATTCCACTATTATAGTTCTAGTGAAAAGACCAACGCAGACACACTACTTGACCTTGCACCTAGACCCTACCAGTGGCAACTCTATCTAGGAACTCCTAGATATGAGACCCCGTCTCAATTCCTACCAACAACACAGACAGTGTTGTTATCAAACACACAAAACACAAAACTCAACCAAGAGAAACACACGCTAATAACACATACTTACTCCGTACTTAAAAGCTTAGGAGTAGCTTACAAATTACAACTCAAAACAAACTCAGTCCTTAGCTTGAATCAGGGAGATACAAGCAAGGCTCACAATTAACAAACAAAACCCTAAAAACCTTAAAACACACGCTTTGCTAACACACACGGTTTTTAGTTGCCCAACTAGGGTTTGCCTTCATGAATATATAGTACTCAGATACCACGGGTCTGGGCTTCAAAATAGAGCATGGACATTGACCGGTCCAGCTGAAAAACGATCTTCTAGAAATAATAAAAAGCTTCCAAATATAGAATGATATCTTGTGGAACCAATAGCAAGGCAAATAAAACTTCAACCAAATCTTCAGTCAGATACACGCGCCTTGATCAGCAAGCTAGAGGAAAATAAATCTTCAAGCAAATCTTTGGAAGATTGCGTATACAAATATAAAGCGCTAGCTGGCGCGAAAACACAACTCACGTAATGCTGTTCCATATGCTACCACATCTGTCCCAGCATCTGGCTAGTAGATGTTTTTGCAAAATGTAGCCAATCTACAAAAACCCAACATTATGGTTAAGTTCAGAATTGGGTTCTGAAACTTTTTCAGAGGTTTATGCAGCTGATTAAATAAAGAAGAGAAAGGGAAAGAGAGACACAATATTTTTATACTAGTTCCTTCCACAAGTTGGAAGTAGTCTAGTCCCCCTGTCACTTACAGGAGATTTAACTATAATTAAACTGATTACAATTGCTCAAAACACAAAGTTAAGAGACTTCAATGCGCAAACACCTAGTAAGAGACTTCTAATGCTCAAGACACTAAGTCAAGAGACTTCCCTGCTCAAAGCACACAAGCTAAGAGACTTCCTTGCTCAAAGTACACAAGCTGAGAGACTTCCTTGCTCAAGACACACAGTCAAGAGACTTCTAATTGATCAGAACACAAAGTAATGAGACTTCTGGATGCTTAGCACGCAGGCTAAAACTTTCTTTCAAACTGGTTTACAAGAAAGAAGTTTGAGTTGAACACTTGATCAAATATCAGAGGTGTTCACTTAATACAACTCAGTTAAGACTCTAACACTTAAGGAATTCTAAGATAAACAAATTGTAAGAATTCCTAAGTTGTTTTGTGACAGAAAATGTAAAACAGAGTATAAGCTTGCAGGTTTTTCAGTGTTGTTTATCTGTACAGAGACTTGGCAATTTTCTCTTCAAATCATCACCCTTTTATAGATAATAAAAGAGCTGTTGAGATTGCCTAAAAATTCAGCAAAGAGCCGTTGCAAAGTGAGGCTAGGATAGCTGAGATGTGTGCGTAAAAACAGAGCACACAAAGTTTGAATAATTCCCTTAAAAGCTGGAGAATGTTTCTGTGAAGGAGGCAACAATTTCATTTAGCTGTTCTGACATTGCAGGCATTAATTGCTGACAGAAACAGCTGCTTTTCCTTAAACAACTCAGACTTCAGAAGCTTCTTCAAGAACAGTACTTCAGAAGCAGGTCTTCAGACTCACCCTTCAGAAGCACTGTTCATCAGACGCACTTCTTCAGACGTTGACTTTTGTTGACCTTCAGACTCAGCCTTCAGACGTTGACTTCTGTTGACCTTCAGACTCAGCCTTCAGACGTTGACCAACGTTGACCTTCAGACTCAGCCTTCAGAAGCACCCTTTAGACGCAGTCTTCAGACTCTGCCTTCAGAAGCACCCTTCAGACGCAGTCTTCAGACTCAGTCTTCAGAAGCTGCTTCAGACTTGCAACAAAGGCTTCTATGCTTTCTTTCTTGCTCTTAGCTTGTTCTTTCAAAACCAGTATCAAATACCAAACATTAAGGACATGGTTCTGCACACTTAGAACAAAGCATTAGCAATACCAATTTTCTTTTTAACACTTTGTTATCATCAAAACCCAAAAGAGAGTTGTTCATACACATTTTGTTCCAACATTGCAGGCACGTTCTAAAAGTTCAGACAGATTGCCTAAGTTATATCTGGCCTCATATTCTTTCTTCTTTCTGACTAGTTCTTTTGCTGTCTTATAAGATCTGGGAATAATTAGAGTTGAATCACCATGCAAGCAAGTTTGCAATGGTGAAACATTCAATGTTTCCTCAGAGTTTGGTAAGAAGTCAGAATAATTTGGGTTTGGGGGTAGGAGAACAGATGCAGGCATTGAGATGTGTTTGGGTTGAGGTTCAGGGGTAGCTTTTGGTGTAGGAGAAGGCTTGAGATGAGAGTAATGCTTGGAAAAGGGAAACTCATCATCATCAGATGTTGAGGGTGAGTCTATATGAATTGGATTGGTTTGGGTAGAAGGGATTGTAAGATTACCTTTTGAAGCCTCAGAACCTGCAGCTTCTGAAATCCCAGATTCCTTCTTCACAGACTTCAGATGCTCTGCCATGATCTTCTGAGCTTATACTGCAGAAGCTTCCATCAACTTTTCAGACAAAGCTACTACCTTCTGAGCATCTTGAATCTTCTTTTTCATAACCAATTGAGCAATATCCTCTTCTTCTTCCTCTTCTGGTTGAACTACCAGCTTTCTTAGCACTGTCTTCTAAGGCTTCCGAGGCTTCTCAAAGGCAGAAGGTGTTTTCCCAGATGCTTCAACATGGTCTTTGCAGGGAGAACTTTAACAAGCTCCAACTCAGCAGCTTCTGATTGGACTTGAGAAGTATACTTAGAGATTTTCTGCTTCTTTGCTGGAGGTTGAGATTTTGGCTTGGCAGCTTCTGAAGTGGACTTTCTCTTCCTGATAGCCTTCCAGGGTTGATCAGGGTGATCAGGGATCATCTCCCAGGTGATGACACACCCGTTTCCTTATAATGTTCTGCTATAAACTCGGCTAGTACCTCTAGATTGTCTTCCTTTGAGATGGGAGGGAAGTCATCCAGGTACTCAGACTGATTCATGTTGACTTGCAGATCCTGAATAGTAGTTATAATCTCCTTCTTGGGAATGATCATCATGCTTCCCATTGTAACAACTGATATGATCTTCCCTCTGCAGGTTCCCAGCTCAGTATCAGAACCTACTCCAATAAACTTCAACTTCTGAACTAATCTTCCTTGGTGGAAAATTTCATAAAGAAGTCTTGCATAGGGAACATTCTTTTTCCCTTTTAGTCCATCTTTAATAGAGGTGCGCAAGTAGTTGAAGATGTACTTGGGCAAATCTATTAGGAATTTCTTAATCAAAAACATCAGAAAATGCCTATGATCCCAGGACATGTAGTCTTTGCCTCCCTCTCTAGGCATGAAGCAAGATAGAAGTATCTTGTGCAGAACTCTATATTCCTTCCTCATATCAACTGTCTTTTCAAACGCCCTTCCTTCAAACAAAGTTGACTGAATCTGATTTGCCCACTCGCTCTTCTTATCAGAACCAGGTAAGAACATACCATGGTTTCTTGCTCCTATAACCTTGGCAATAATTGATTCAGTTATAGTGATTCTGATTCCATTCACTCTTGACCTAATTTCTACTTCAACAAATTCCTTCAGACCCATCTCTGCTCTAGATTTTCCCTTGAGTTTCTTGTTACCAACAATCTTCTAAAGTTCTTCTCTTTCATAAACCTCGCTTCTAACCCAGAAATCCTTGACTAATTCCATGTAGGTTGGTCCATTCAGCATGTTGAAATAAGAAGTCCAACCTTGAAAATCCATGTAGTGTTGAATGTTACAACCATTTAACTCCAAGGATCTAAAGTCCATTGTGCTCTCAATGAATACTTTCAAATCATCCTTGTTGATGTACATAGTCTTGGGTTTGATAAATGATGCAGCACCAGTGTTAATTTCCATTGCAGAAGATGAAGTTCCAGCCATTTTTGAGTTTTAGGGTTCTCGGATTTGTTTGAGAAATTTGGGAGTTTTTCAGAGAAAGCTTGAAAATAGAAAGTGTAGGTTGTGAAATGTGAAAGTGTGTTTGTGATAGACTGTTTTTCTTAAAACTATTCAGATTCAAAACGTAATGACACACAAACACAACATTATGACAAAGGGGGGCACGAGACAAGTTTCAAAGCATAATCATCATTGCCCAGCAATTAATACCCAACAGTTACTTCCCACGTTAGTGACTTACTCAGACACACTTGCTTATTAGTGGGACAGCTGTACATAAAACCGTTATGAAACCATTCCACTTATAAGCCTATCAGAAGCAAACTACCCAGATTCTGAACTTCAGACTCTGATGACTTCAGAAGCTGAAATCCTTAAGATTCTCAGTAAAGAGAGTCTGATAGATTTTGGCTTCTGAATTTCTTTAGATTCTGAATTCCCATTCAGAGTCAACATTTTTATGAGATAAAATGCATGTTCAGATTCTTCTTTATAAAATCAAATCTTTCTTCTGTTAAGGATTTTGTAAATATATCAGCTCAGTGATGATCAGTATCAATGAACTGTATATCCAAAACACCTTTTTGAACATAATCTCTAATAAAATGATGTTTAATCTCAATATGTTTGGCTCTTGAATGCAGAATTGGATTTTTTGACAAACAGATAGCTGCAGTATTATCACAAAAGATAGGAATATTGTTTTCATGTATTTGATAGTCTTCTAACTGATGTTTCATCTAGAGAAGTTGAGTGCAACAACTTGCAGCTGAGATGTATTCTGCTTCTGTTGTTGACAATCCAATGGTTGACTATCTTTTGCTAGCCCAGGATATCAGATTCTCACCAAGAAATTGACAATTTCCACTGGTTGATTTTCTTTCAATCCTATCACCAGCATAATCAGCATCACAGAATCCAACCAACTTATAATCTAAGGATTTCTTATAGAGAATTCCAAGATTAGTTGTTCCTTTCAGATACGTGAAGATTCTCTTAACAGCAGTCAAGTGAGATTCTCTAGGATCTGATTGGAATCTTGCACATAAACATATAGTGAATAAAATACTGGTCTAGAAGTTGTTAAGTATAACATGGAACCTATCATACCTCTATACATCTTCTGATCTACCTTTATGCCAGTGTCTTCTTTGCTTAAGGTGCAGGTTGGATGCATTGGAGTAGTCATTGCTTTACAGTCTTCAAGATTGAACTTCTGCAGAAGCTCCTTAGTGTATTTTGACTGATGAACATAGACTCCATCTTTGCATTGGTTATTTTGAATTCCAAGAAAGAACTTCAATTCTCCCATCATGCTCACCTCGAATTCATCCTGCATTAACTTAGAAAATTCTTTGCAAAGAGTGGCATTAGTAGAACCAAAAATTATGTCATCAACATAAATCTAAACAATTAACATATCCTTCTTAAGTGTTTTTCTGAATAATGTAGTGTCAACTTGTCCTCTTTCATACAAAGCTCTGGGAGCTTGTATGAGACCATATAGTGATTTCTTAGGTTTAAAAACATAATCTGGATGTTTCAGATCTTCAAAACCAGGAGGGTGCTTGACATACACTTCTTCAGAAATAACACCATTTAGAAAGGAACTCTTAACATCCATTTGATATAATGTGATGCCATGATTTACTGCATAAGAAAGAAGTATCATGATTGCTTCCAGTCTTGCAACTAGTGCAAATGTCTCAGTATAAACAATTCCTTCTTGTTGACTGTAGCCTTGTGCTACAAGCCTTGCTTTGTTTCTGACTACCTCCTTGTTCATTTAGCTTGTTTCTGAACACTCATTTTGTTCCAATAATGTTCTTCCGAGGTGGTCTTGCAACCAGATCCCAAACCTCATTTCTTTGAAATTGATTTAGCTCTTCTTGCATTGCAACTATCCATCCATCATATGATAGTGCTTCATCAACAGAGGTAGGTTCAATCATTAACAATAGACCCAACATAGAATGTTCTTGTCTGAAGGATGATCTAGTCTTTCTTGGTCTATCCTTGTTTCCAATAATTAACTCTTCTGGATGTGAAGACTTATATTTGAAAGAACTTTTGGGTGAATTTGCTTTTTGAGACTCATCATGAATTTCTTCAAAAGCTTCTTGATCTGGATTAGCTTCTCGAGATGTATCAACTTCTGGAGGGGTGTCAGCTTCTGGAGAGTTATCAGCTTCTGAACTTTCATCAGACTCTGGATTCTGACTAGTTTCTGAAGCATCTTCTGATAACTAAATATCTGCAAAACTTTCAACTAGCTCTGACATTTTATTGTCAGGCTTTTTGTCATTAAATCTGATGTGCTTAGATTCTTCCACAACATGTGTTTTAGAATTACACTCTGTATGCCTTGGATCTTTCAGAGTAACCTAAAAAGATTCCCTTCTGAGCCTTGACATCAAATTTCTTTAGATAGACTTTGTTGTTCAGAATGTAACATGTACATCCAAACTGATGAAAGTAAGAGATATATGGATTTCTCCCTTTGAATAGTTCATATGTTGTTTTGTTCAGAATTGGACTAATATAGATTCTATTCTGAACATAACATGATGTGTTTACAGCTTCTGCCCAGAAGTACTTTGCAATGTTAGATTCATGAATCATGGTTCTGGCCATTTCTTGTAATTTTAAAAAGGCTGTGTTTATGAAATCTTCAAAAGATACTAAACCAGTTTATACAAAACCTTTTAAATCTCAGAATGTCAGACAAAGGGTACTGTTGGATATTTGAATGTTGGCTACATGTTTGCTAAAATCAAAATGTACAAGAAATGCTTCTTCAGAAACTAATTTGTGTCTTCAGAAGCTGGAAACTGGATTTCAGAAGCTGGTACTGTTCATCAGACGCTGAACTGGTCTTCAGACGCTGGTACTGTTCATCAGAAGCTGAAGTGGTCATCAGACGCACTGTTCCGACGCTGACTTTTGTTGACCTTCAGAAGCAACTGTTCAGACGCTGACTTTTGTTGACCTTCAGAAGCTGTATTTCTGCGTTCATTCTGTTAATTCTTTCACAGTACCTTTCGAAGATTTGTTTGAAGATTTATCCAGGCTGATGTTTCTAGAAGGCTGATTAATTCGCGTGAAGATCTTTATTGAAGATTGGTTTCTTTTATTTATAAATATATTTTCAAAGGAATCTTTGCAAAATATATTTCAGAAATATATTTCCTTCTATGAGCTTCTAAAGAATTTCAGAATTATATCTTTAAAGATTATATTGTTCAGAATTATATGTGCTGCTGAAGACTATTTAAGGAGGACGCTGCTATTGAAGAATTGGTGTATCAAAAACAGTAATCATTATAAGAGTCTTACTGTTTTTGAGTCTGTGAGCTGTTGCTCTGTTTTGTACACCACTCATCTGTTAGAGTTGGTTTAGTTTGTTTTGAGTTGTAATTCACTTAAAGCTTTTAAGCACAAGTGATGTCTTTGATGTTTTGAAGTCTGACTTCGTACTTGATTTGTTGAAGAGTCTGATAATCACTGGGCTATGATTACTTGATTGGGAAGTAAGTGGGTTCTTATATCTAGGAGTTCCTAGGTAGAAGTCTATACGGGTAGAGATTAAGTGATAAGGCTGGGATCAGGGGCTGTGTCTTGAGTCTTTGAATTGACTCTACTTAGTGGATTTCCTTCCTGGATTGGTATCCTCCAGACGTAGGTGTTGTTTATCACTGAACTGGTTTAACAAATCACCTGTGTTATTTTACTTTCTTTCTTTATTTTCCTGCTTCTGAACCTCTGATTTTAGTGCTATGTTTAGCGATGTTTTACGGTTCAGACTTAGACTTGCCAGAATTTCAATTGGCATCAGAGCAGGCACCCTGCCTGTTATTGGGTGAGCTCCAGGGAAGGTTTTTCTGGCAAGGATGGACAAGGAAGGATGATTTGTTAACAGACCACCTCTGTTGGATGGGACCAACTATGAGTACTGGAAATCTCGTATGACTGCTTTCCTGAAATCTATAGACAGCGGGACCTAGAAAGCAGTGCTGAAGGGTTGGGAACATCCAGTTGTTCTGGACAAAGATGGAGAGAAGACTATTGTGTTGAAACCAGAGGAAGAATGGTCAAAGGAGGAAGATGATTTGTCTCTTGGAAACTCCAAAGCCTTAAATGCTCTATTCAATGGAGTGGACAAGAACATGTTCAGACTGATCAAGCAGTATACTATAGCCAAGGATGCCTGGGAGATTCTCAAGACTACTCATGAAGGCACTTCCAAGGTAAAGCTATCCAGACATCAACTCCTCACCACAAAATTTGAAAATCTGAAGATGTTGGAGGATGAGAGCATACAAGACTTTTATATGAATGTTCTGGACATGGCTAACTCTTTTGATTCTCTTGGTGAGAAAATGTCTGATGAGAAAATTGTGAGAAAGATACTCAGGTCTCTTCCCAAAAGATTTGACATGAAAGTGACTGCTATTGAGGAGGCACATGACATCTCCAGCATGAAGGTTGAGGAATTGATTGGGTCCTTACTGAACTTTGAAACAACCTTCTGTAATCGTACTGACAAGAAAGGGAAAGGAGTTGCTTTTGCAGTTAATACTGATGCTGAGGATCAACAAGGGAATGATGAGGATGATGAAGACTTATCAGAGGCACTTGTGTTGCTAGGGAGTCAGTTTAATAAGATTCTGAAGCATGTTGACAGGAGATCCGAATCAAAAGGTCAGAACAACAGATTCAACATCAGTAAGCAACCAAATGATTTGAAGAAGACAAAGACTGATGAGAAGAGCAATCAATCAAAGGGTGTTCAGTGCTATGAGTGTGAAAGATATGGTCATATTAAGTCAGAATGTCCTACTTATCTTAAGAAGCAGAAGAAGAGCTTGGTTGTTTCCTGGTCTGATGAAGACTCAGAAGAAGAAGTAGAGAGTGAATCTGCTAAGTATGTTGTTGCCCTAACTGGAAGATACAAGTCTGATGTTAAGGTTAAGGCCTCAGAAGCTCTTTCAAAGTCTGTAGCATTTTTAGAGTCTGAGACATTATCAGAGTCTGAAACACTATCAAAGTCTGAAGCACTCTCAGAGTCTGAAGTTCCATCAGAGTCTGAAGCCAGAGTTGAAAAATCATCTTATGAAGAACTGGCTGACAATTACAAAAACCTATACATCAGAAGTGTAGTAGTTTGCAAGCAACTAGTGGATCAGAAGAAGACAATCTGCCAGCTGAATGCTGAGAAAAGTGAACTCTTAGTGCAAAATTTTGATCTCAAAGATGAGGTAACCCAGCTGAACTCTCTGTAGTACCCTAATTTTGTCCTACGCATTTTAAAACAAAAAAAAAAATCAAAGAGGGGAAAAAAGTCAAAAGTCAACAAAAGTCAACAGAAAAGTCAACATTTCAAAATTGAGGACTTCGCACTGCGAAGCTCACTTCGCACTGCGAAGTCTGCGATTTTTCTGCAGATTTTTGGTTTCTTTGATTTAATTCCAGAATTTGTTGCATATCATTTCTATAATTATTTTAAGTAGCATTCATGGCTAATTGGGCCAAGCAAAACCAGAATTGAAGGACTTGCCATTAATGCCAAGGTTGGAAGCTTTTTCTTCCAACCTAGCATGTGACAAGCAAGTGGGCTTGCCCTTGGGCAGCTCTAGTCCCTCCCATGTGACCTGCTAACCACCACAAGGTTGCCAGCCACCTGCTTGAGGACTTTCCTCCTGCTTGCTCCCCCCAAAACCAGTCAAACCAGCTGGATTTTTCACTTGAAAAAACCATGATTGCCTACTCTGTTTTGCAGCAGCTTTTCACCCTCTCACACCAGCCATAAGTAGCCTTTTCATCCCTCAATCTCTGCACATTACAGTGCACGTTTTCATTGATCAACCATTGAGATTGCAAGGATTGATCCCCAAGCATTAGCCAATTGCAAATCAGCTTTGTTCTTCATCATTACCTTCTAGAATTAGTTGAATTTGTGGCTGAAATCAAGCTGGATCTTGCCCCTTGGTACAAGGCAGGGTTGCCTCTATCCATTAGCATTTAATGCAAAGGGATTCAGCTTAATCTTGGCCACAAATCAGCTGAATTTTGGGATTGTGTAATGATGAAAAAGATTTGGTTTTGGCCTATAAATAGAAGGCAATGCCCAAGGATACAAACACAGTTAACAACAGCATTTCAAGAGCAGAAACTCTACTCATTTTAGCCTACAAAACTCCACAAAATAACCAGAAACAATCCATCCAACACAAAGCTTTCCAAAGTTCCAAAACCTTCACCAATATTCAAACCTCTTGTGAAAGCCTTTAACCAAATCAAATCAAGTGCAGCTGGAGCTTTGCTAAGGAGTTCTGTAAGTTTCTAAGCACTTATCTTGCATTTATAATTGTGTTTGCATAGCTATTTTGGTTCGAAACCATTTGATTCTAAAAAACCCCTTTTGAATTTCAAAGAAATCCCAAGGTTTTCAAAACATCAAAACTGGTTTGTCCAACCTTTTTCACCCCAAAAACTCAAAGTTTTTCACCCATCTATAAGGTCCTGAGTGTGTTCAGAAGTTGTTTCTGAACAAAAGTTCAGAAACAGCTTCTGAACCCAAAATTTCGCATGCTTCGCAGTGCGAAGTCATGGTCGCAGTGCGACCATGACAGAACTCAGAACCTGAGTTTTTGTGTCAAAATGACCAATTTTTGAGGTTCTAGCCCCAGAGCTCAGAACCTAAGAGTTTTTAAACCCATGTTCTTCAAACCACAACAAGGATTTTGCATAATTTTGACAAAATCACAAGTTCGTATGACCATTTTGTGGATAACTTGCAAAACAAGTTATCTTCCCAAACTCTCAAACAAGCATGAACAAACAAGCTATGTTCATCATTTCAATCTAAACTTGAACAATAAATATTGTTCATGATGTTCAAAACTCAAAGATGAACATACACCGTTTACGTTCGCATTTTCGCAAAATGAGACGAACTTGCGCGTTTTTTAGCAAATTTGCTAAACCTTCCCATTTTGGGTTTTCAAACCAAATGTTTTGACATACCTTGGGATTTCTAAAGGATTCAACCCAAAAACATGAATGAAAAAGGGATGGTGTGACGTATGTCTCTCCATCGCCCCGATTGTACGAATGCGTGACGTATGTCTCGTCGCTCGGACAATCGTCATTCCCTTTTTTTTCAATATGTACAACCCTAACCAAACCAAATCTTGACCCCTTGTGGTCAATCCAAACCTTTTGGTCCCCCGTTGGCCATTAGACTCAACCCCTCGACTCATTTGAGTCCACTCGGTCAATGTTTGACTCGTCCGAGTCCATTGTACCCATTCTTGATCTCAGTGGATCAATCGAACAATCGCCCGACTCTTTGGAGTCCACTCGGTCAATGTTTGACTCGTTTGAGTCCATTGCACCTCCCTTGGTCCCATAGCGACCAATTCAACCCTTTACTCTAACGGACGTACCTTTTAACAATTCTAATGTGATTCACGAACAAACGCTTAATAAGTCTCCAAGTGCGAGCATACAAGCTACGTTTTAATCGCAAGAATTCGGTTAAAACATCGTCCATTTAAAATCAACCAACACATGTACGTTTTTCTACCAAAGAACTACGTACGTTTTGAATTCTCCGACTACCGGGAGATACGTAGGAGCAAGATCGACATCTTGTCAAGCGCAATAATAAAAAACTTTTTTTTTCTTTCGTTTGTTTTTATCTCTTTCCCCCCTTTTATTATGTTTTTAACATAAATGAACATGCACGCAAAGTATTTAAAAAAACAATTCAAGCTTTAAACCAAATAGAAGGTTCCCGTTGAGTACAACGGACGTGAGGGGTGCTAATACCTTCCCCTTGCGTAATCGACTCCCGAACCCGACAATGGTTGCGATGACCAAATCCTTATCCTCATCGTCTAAAGGGTTTTATTATCGTTTCCCTTTACAACAAAAAAAAACTTAAGGGTTTATCAACGTTCCCTTTACACAAAAACTTTGGTGGCGGCTTCACAAAGGCCCTCCGAGCGTTTGCGAACGACCTCGGAGGATTTGCGCGTCTTTTTCCCGAGGAAAAAAACGAGGTGCGCACAGCTGGCGACTTCACTGGGGACCCTGTTCCCACTAGCGAGTCAGGCCGAACCTATTTGGTTTAAAGCCAATTGTTTTATTTTCTTTGCGTGCCATGTTTATTTATTTTATTCATACATGTTATATTTATGCTTTATGTTTATATTTGCTTTATCTGCTTTATATTCATATTATATATATCAAATGCGGGGGTTACTTGAGTGATGTTACTCCACATTGTTCGGGTTAATGCCGGACGTGTAAGGCTCTCTACCCGAGCTTGAGAAAAAAACTAAGTTAGAAGGAGGTTGTGTGCGGAAGCCCGCGTTGACGTATGTCCGTGAGGTAGGATGTCCAACCCCGCTTAGATGAGATTTTCACGTGGAATTAATTGAAGTCATGTCGACGTATGTCCATAGACAACCCTAATTCCATGTGAGGTCTATGACTCTAAGGACCTCTTCTTAGGATATTTCACCATTTAGAGCCTACATGTGAGGATGGGGGGAAGTTCCGAACCTTCATAAACCATACCCTTGCATAACATTTGCATTCATGAAAGTAATTTTCGCATCGTTTTGCTTTATAGGAGTTTAAAAAGAACGAACAAATATTAGCAAAAAAAAGAAATATGGATTCCGGGAACAAGAATACGCTCGCCTTCAAAATTAAAGCTCCTAGGGTGGAAAGTTTATTAGCTCTAAGCAAGAGGCTCTCTTCGGTCCACAAGAACATCTTCGAGGCAAGCTATGGGCTAATCCTTGATCTTTTACCCGTGAGAATAGATTCAACCGCCTTAACCACTTTGGCGCAATTCTTCGACCCACCTCTACGGTGCTTCACGTTTCAAGACTTCCAACTAGCACCAACATTGGAAGAGTTTGAGAAGATTTTGGGTTGTAGCATGAAAGGTCATGAACTCTATCTCGGTCCGGGAAGGGATCCCACATTTGAAGCCATCGCCGAATCCTTATACCTCGACACCCAAGAAGTGGCATCTAACTTGGAAGTTAGAGGGAACCTTAAGGGATTTTCAAGAAAGTTTTGGAAGCCAAAGCTCGGGATTTACTAGCCAACAAAGAGGTAATGGCATTCAACGCCATCTTAGCCCTCTTAGTCTACGGGATTGTCTTATTCCCCAACATGGATGATTTCGTAGACTTTCCGGCTCTAGAGGTGTTTATGACTAAAAATCCAGTTCCTACAATCTTAGCGGATTTTTATCATACCCTCTACTCAAGGCATGAACAAGCAAGGGGACGCAAAATTACTTGTTGCACTCCCGTGGTGCAAATTTGGATGATGTCCCACATGCCAAGAAACCGAGACTTTGTGGAAAACCGGGCCAAGCTCAAATGGTCGCAACGGATGACAACCCTCGCCGAGAAGGACATCCATTGGTTTTCACCAAACTTAGAGGACCCGGAAATTATCCTCAGCTGCGGGGACTTCCCCAACGTACCCCTCATTGGTACTAAGGGATGTATTAATTACAATCCGGTCCTCTCTCTCCGACAACTAGGTTTTTCAATGGAAGATAAACCTAACGACCTTTTGTTGGAGGCTTTCTACTTAAGGGAAGGCGATCAAGACCCGGCATTGCTAGAGAGAATCCGGGGAGCATGGAGCCAAGTACGCAAGGGAAAGGTCGGCAAGAGAAACTGTGTCGCCAAACCCCTTTATACTCAATGGGTGAAGGAGAGGGTCAAAGCAATCAAGTTACCCTTCGTGGTCATAAACCCTCCAAAACCTCCTACACCTAAACCTATTGCAATCATTCCCAACAAAGAAGTGGAGGACCTCAAGGCTAAAATTCAAGAACTCCAAAACAAAAACGGAGACTTAGAATTGAAGCACCTCCAAGCTTTAGGAGAAATTACTAGGACGAAGAGAGATCGTGATGAAGTATCACATTCTCTCCTAGTATGCCAAAAACGGTTAAGAACCTCCGAAGGAAAAAGGGATTGGATAGGAGGCGGCTTGGTTAGTGCGGATGCCAACCTTGTGGCCAAGGACGAAGAGTTGGAAAGAATCTTACATTCCAACCAAGAGCTCAAGAAGTTTGGCGAACTAGCCATCGAAGCTCAACGGAAATGGAGGTTGAAATTCCAAGAGAAAAATCAACAGCTCCAAGAAGTAGTGAAAGACTACAAAGAGCAGCTTCAAGCCGAACGCGTCCAGCGGCAAAGACATGAGAGTCTCTCTCATCAAGGGAGGCTAAAGTGCAATCTTCTCGAAGAAGACATCAAGAAATTCGAAGAGTACTTCGATAAGATTGCAAGAGCTCATGGGGACCACATTGCACAACTACACGATGAAATTAGAAGTGCAAGAGTCAAGCTAGACCAGCGCAAGGAAGTGATTGAGTATGTATGGCAAGACGCCACCCGATTAAGTGAGGATTTCACTAAATTGGTTGCATTCTCAAATTTGGTGATCACCCAACTTCCAAAGAAGCTAGCGGAGGCCGAGATGGTCATGCCCTACTTTGTCATCCCTATGGAGATCCAGAAGTTTATGAAGTTCTGCAAGGACACCATAGATTTCTATAGGGAGGAGATGAGCAAAGCCGAGAAGCGAGCGGCTATTTGATTTGTAATAGCATTAGTTACACTTTGTAAACAAATGTTATTTAATCAAATATATTTTGAAGTATAATCAATTTCCCGGTTTAATATTTTGAATTGCTAATATTAATCGTGCACCTTTAAACTCCATAAAGCAAAATAAAAAAAAACGCATATTTTGCATACATACGTCCACATGCATCTTCATGCATTTTTCAAAAAAAAAACTCATTCATGCCCATTTAAACAGTTCAAAGCAATCATAGCCCGAAAACCCCGAAAGCCCTCGGTCCAAGAACCAGATATTCAACACTCGTACGGAACACGAGCTAACAAACAAAGGATCATGGACAATTTGGAACAAACTCAAGCGGCTTTGAGAGAAGAGGTTGATGGAATAAAGGGAAAGATGGATCAGATGCTAGAGTTAATGCAAGCTCTATCGGCACGAGAAAGCCACCCTCGCCCAACAACGGATGCATCCAATGTGCAATGGCCTCCTTATGGTTTACCTGTGAATTATACCCCACCCTTCGAAAATGAGGGTCAAGGACCACCTCCACCACCGCTCACAATCCCCATAAGGAATGAAGAGCGTCGTCCTCAAGGAACCTCCACTACTCAGCATGAAGTAATTCCCCACGATGTGGAAAATAGCCAGCTAAGGCAATCTGCTCCCGACACCACCCACCAAGACAATGATACCACCCAAATGTATCGAGTTTTGGAAGAAAGGTTGAAAGCTGTCGAAGGGTTCAGCTCATACGGTGCCCACAACGCCTTGGACATGTGCCTAGTGCCCGACGTGGTAATTCCTCCGAAGTTCAAAGTACCGGACTTCGAGAAATACAAAGGAATTCAATGCCCTCGGAACCATCTAAGGATGTTCTGTAGGAAGATGGCAGCCTACGCAATGAACGAGAAACTCATGGTGCATGTGTTTCAAGATAGCTTAAGCGGAGCATCCTTGGATTGGTACATGCAGCTCGAGCGTACCTATGTCCAAACTTGGAAGGATCTAGCCGATGCCTTCCTAAAGCAATACAAATATAATTTGGACATGGCTCCAAATAGGATGCAACTACAAAACCTCCTGCAAAGAAGCAATGAGTCATTTAAGGAGTACGCTCAGCGGTGGAGAGAACTAGCTTCTCGTGTGCAACCACCACTATTGGAAAGAGAACTTGTCGACACCTTTATGGGCACACTTCAAGGCCCATATTACGACAAGATGATTGGAAGCACGTCTGCCGGTTTCTCCGATCTAGTCATGGTTGGTGAAAGAATAGAAGACGGAGTGAAGAGAGGAAAAATCCAAGGCTCTTCAGAAGCTCAAGGTGGAGCTAGAAAGCCCCCCAGCAACTTTCACAAAAAGAAAGAGGGGGAGACAAATGCCGTTCTAATGGGACCATCCTACCCACCACCGAATCAAATGCCTCACTACCACTATCCTTATGTGGCAGCAGCAACGGCTCAAGGGCGTTACTCACCTCAAGTAATTCCCGCAACTCCACCTCGACAACCAGTAGTGTTGCCGCAGCAAAATCAACAGCAACAGCAACAAGGCGGGTACCCACCAAGGAATCAAGCGAGCTCGAGGAACAGTTATTTTAATAGGCAGTTTGATCCTGTACCCATGTCTTATGGTCAAATCCTGCCATACCTAATCCAAAAGGGTATGGTCGAGACAAGACTACTACCACCAATGTCGCCACCATATCCACAGTGGTACGACGCAAATGCCAAGTGCGATTTCCACGCAGGATCCGTGGGGCACAATGTCGAAAACTGTAGAGTTTTCAAACACAAGGTGCAGGATCTTATTGACAAGAAGCTGTTATCCTTCAAAGAGGAAAGCCCCAATGTGAAGAACAACCCATTGCCGGGGCATGCGGGTCCCTCTGTAAATGCGGTGGAGGAACAAGAGGACTTTGGTCCAGTCAAAAGGGTATCCAATGTTAAAACTCCCCTGTCAACCATAAGGGAGCGTTTAACCGGCTTTGGACTGTTCGAGGAAATGCACGCCAACTGTGAAGCCTGCAAGGTCAACCCGAATGAGTGCGAAGAGTTGAGGAGCTGTCTTCAAGAGTTAATGGACCAAGGTTGGATCCAAATTGGTTATATAAAGGATGGCACGGACATTGCTACCTTAGAGTCTAACAGCCCAAAACCTCTCGAGATTCCATACCAAAGGAGAGAGGTACCAATGCCAATACAACCCATAACATTCCACGTACCTGCACCCTTCTCTTTTGAGAGTACAAAGAGGGTACCATGGAATTACCAACATGTGGCCTATGTGGAAGGAAAACCACTAGCCAAAATTGAGCCCAGCATCACTAACATTACCGGTGTTGGAGGAATGACTAGAAGTGGTAGAGTCTTCGCTCCGAAAGAACTCGGGAAGACGCCAGCTGTACTACCAAAGGAGCCGCTCAAAGAAAAGAGCGTGGAGGAAAAAGAGAACCAAGCGGGGCCTTCTCAAAAGACAATCCCGCAAAAAGAGGCCGAAGAGTTCCTAAGGATAATCCAAAAGAGCGAGTACAAGATCATTGACCAGCTAGGTCAAACTCCCTCCAAGATCTCCATGCTATCCTTACTACTCAGCTCGGAAGCACCGAGAAGCACTACTGCGGATCCTCAGTGAGGCACATGTCACCAAGGACATTCCGGTGGACCAATTCGACGGGATAGTCGGAAATGTCACCTCAAGTAGGTACTTGGGTTTCAATGGCGATGAGCTACCCGACGAGGGGCACATTCATAACCGCGCCTTACATATCTCCGTAAAATGCATGGACCACATCCTCTCAAGAGTGCTAGTGGACACGGGGTCATCATTGAATGTCATGCCCAAGACTACCCTTCTCAAACTATCATGTGAAGGGACCGTAATGAAGCCTAGCGCCTTGGTCGTAAAAGCTTTCGATGGGTCAAGAAGAGCCGTCATAGGGGAGATCGACTTACCGGTCCAAATCGGACCTAAGGTTTTCACCATAACCTTCCAAGTCATGGATATTAATCCAACATACAGTTGTCTTCTCGGACGACCATGGATCCATGCGGCCGGAGCCATTACCTCTACCCTGCACCAGAAGCTGAAATTCATCATTGATAACCAAATGATTGTAGTTTCCGGGCAAGAGGACATGATGGTAAGCCATCTCTCATCTTTCCGTTATATAGAAACGGATGAAGAAGCTGTGGACGTCCCATTCCAATCTTTGGAAGTGGCGAATGTCGTGACATTGAGCTCGAAGCCCAAGGAAGAGGCTAGGACAGCCATGTCATCATGGAGGGCGATAAGAGAGGCCCTAGAAGAAAGCCGACCCACCGGATGGGGCAAGTTAGTGGACATACCGGAGAAGAAAAATCGCTTCGGGTTGGGGTATCATCCATCAGCCGAAACTTTCTCAAAGCCTTCAAAGCAAGGGATCCCCCCCATTTCGGAAACATTCATCAGTGCGGGGTTTATCCATGAAGAGCAAGTGGCTCTACTCGAAGACGTAGACGAAGACGTGCCTGATTTGGTGTACCGTTGCGCTTCGGATGAAGCTTTGAACAATTGGAGGGTCATCGCAATTCCCGAGATCATTACCAGGATCAAGTAATAAACCATGTTTGTTTGTTTTTTACTTTTAAAAAAAAAAAAATCATCATTTAGCTCTGCCCAAGGCAAATGATTAGTCGTGTGGGGCCCCCATGTTTTAAGGTTATTTACAATCATGAATAAAAGCACTCTTTTATGTTCATTTGAGTCTTTTTCTTTTTGCATTTGTTTTAAAAAAAATTTTTCTACAAAAAGCCTAAAAAAAAATCATACTCATGCAGATCTACAAATCCACCCTCCAAAAACAACACTACCTTAAACCCTTATGACTTCGATTGCCCGATTAATCAAACGGAAGATGATGAAGAGGACGATTATGAACCGCCTGAAGAATTGTCTAGACTTGCAAATCAAGGGGATAGGGTAATACAACCTCACCAAGAATCAGTTGAAAAGGTCAACTTGGGGACCGAAGAGGATAAGAAAGAGGTCAAGATAGGAGCCTCCCTGCACGAGGGTGTGAAAGGAACGTTGATCAAGCTTCTGCAAGAGTACGTGGACGTATTCGCTTGGCCGTATCAAGACATGCCGGGTTTAGACCCTAACATCGTTGTACACAAGCTGCCACTCAAGCCGGAATGCCCGCCAGTGAAGCAGAAATTGAGAAGAACTCGACCCGATATGGCTCTCAAGATCAGAGAGGAGGTCAAAAAGCAATTCGATGCCGGCTTCTTAGCCGTAACCAAGTATCCAACATGGGTTGCCAACATTGTGCCAGTTCCGAAGAAGGATGGCAAGGTGAGAATGTGTGTGGATTATCGGGACTTGAATAGAGCAAGCCCAAAGGATGATTTCCCGCTACCACACATCGACATATTGGTGGACAACACAGCCCAATTCTCAGTCTTTTCCTTTATGGATGGTTTCTCGGGATATAACCAAATCAAGATGGCTCCAGAGGACATGGAGAAAACTACATTCATCACCCCATGGGGAACATTCTGCTATAAGGTAATGCCTTTCGGATTAACAAATGCCGGGGCAACATACCAAAGAGCAATGGTGGCTCTTTTCCATGACATGATCCATAAGGAAATTGAGGTCTACGTCGACGATATGATTGCCAAATCCCAAACGGAGGAGGATCATCTAGTCCATCTACAAAAGCTTTTCGAACGCCTAAGAAAGTTCAAGCTGCGCTTAAATCCTAACAAGTGCACATTTGGCGTTAGATCCGGGAAATTATTGGGCTTCATCGTCAGCCAAAGAGGTATTGAAGTGGATCCCGATAAGGTGAAGGCCATCCAAGAAATGCCAGCGCCAAATACCGAGAAAGAAGTCCGGGGTTTCTTAGGAAGATTGAACTACATCGCCAGGTTCATCTCACACATGACAGCTACCTGCGAACCAATTTTCAAGCTGCTAAGGAAAAACCAAGCCGTTCATTGGAATGAGGATTGCCAAGAAGCGTTTGACAAGATCAAACAATACCTGCAAGAACCACCGATCTTAATACCTCCGGTTCCGGGTAAACCCCTCATCTTATACCTAACCGTACTTGAAGGATCAATGGGTTGTGTGTTAGGACAACAAGATGAAACGGGAAGAAAAGAGCACGCAATCTACTACCTAAGCAAGAAGTTTACCGACTGTGAAACAAGGTATACTTCACTTGAAAAGACTTGCTGCGCTTTAGCATGGGCTGCTCGACGTCTAAGGCAATACATGTTGACCCATACAACTTGGTTGATATCGAAGATGGATCCCATCAAGTACATCTTCGAAAAGCCTGCCCTCACAGGGAAGATAGCCCGTTGGCAAATGCTGCTGTCTGAGTATGACATCCAATATGTTGCTCAAAAAGCCATCAAAGGGAGTGTTTTATCCGAGCACCTTGCTCACCAACCATTGGAGGATTATCAACCCATACAATTCGACTTCCCAGACGAAGATGTCGTAGCTTTGAATGACGAAGAAGTCACAAGCGATGATGAAGGACCAGAACCAGGAGCTCAATGGAAGCTCGCTTTCGACGGCGCCTCAAATGCCATGGGGCACGGTATCGGAGCAGTTTTAATCTCCCCAAGAAATGGATACCAACCCTTCACAGCAAGGTTGTGCTTTGACTGCACCAATAACATGGCAGAATATGAAGCATGTATCCTAGGCCTCGAAGCAGCAATTGATCTAAGGATCAAAAACCTTGAAGTATACGGTGACTCAGCCTTAGTCATCTATCAAGTCAAAGGAGAATGGGAAACGAGACATCCCAATTTAATTCCCTACCAAGCCCGGGTTGTAGAATTGATCAAGCATTTTGATGAAATCAATTTCCACCACATACCTCGAGAAGAAAATCAGGTAGCAGATGCTTTGGCTACATTATCATCAATGTACCAAGTAAATTCCTACAACGAAGCACCAATCATAAGGATGGATCGTAGAGACAAACCAGTTGTATGTGCATCAGTCGAAGAAGGACTTGACAACAAACCTTGGTTCTACGACATCAAGCGATACCTCGAAGAGCAAGAGTATCCAGAAAGTATCTCGCACACCGACAAGAGGACCCTCAGAAGATTGGCATCCCAGTTCTTCATCAGTGGAAATACCCTCTACAAAAGAAATTATGACATGGTCCTGCTCAGATGTGTGGATAAACATGAAGCGGACATGCTCATCAAAGAAATCCACGAGGGATCTTTTGGAACCCATGCTAATGGGCATGCAATGGCAAAGAAAATCCTAAGGGCGGGCTACTATTGGTTAACCATGGAAGCTGATTGTTTCCACTATGCCAAGACTTGTCACAAGTGCCAGATTTACGCCGACAAAGTGCATGTGCCACCAACTCCACTGAACGTCATGACTTCACCTTGGCCATTCTCTATGTGGGGCATAGACATGATTGGAATGATCGAGCCCAAAGCGTCAAATGGACATCGCTTCATCCTCGTTGCCATCGACTACTTCACCAAATGGGTAGAAGCAGCTTCGTATGCAAACGTAACCAAACAAGTGGTAGCCCGATTTATCAAGGAGGAAATCATTTGCCGTTATGGTACTCCCCACAAAATCATCACCGATAATAGGGCAAACCTAAACAACAAGACAATGAAGGAGTTATGCAAAGATTTCAAGATTGAGCACCATAATTCCTCCCCTTACCGACCAAAGATGAACGGTGCGGTAGAAGCAGCCAATAAGAACAGAAAGAAGATCATCCAAAAGATGGTGACAACATATAAGGATTGGCATGAGATGCTTCCCTTTGCGCTACATGGCTACAGAACAGCCATTCGCACTTCAACTGGGGCAACCCCCTTCTCCTTAGTATACGGTATGGAAGCTGTTCTCCCCGTAGAGGTGGAAATTCCTTCGCTAAGGGTCTTGATGGAAACCAAGCTAGAAGAAGCTGAATGGGTCCAAACAAGGTTCGACCAACTGAATCTCATAGAGGAGAAGCGTCTGACGGCAATATGTCATGGCCAACTCTATCAAAGGAGGCTCAAGAGAGCATTCGACAAGAAGGTCCGTCCTCGAGAATTCAAAGAAGGAGACCTAGTGCTCAAGAAGATATTACCTATCCACAAAGATCCCCGAGGGAAGTGGACTCCCAGCTATGATGGGCCATACGTGGTAAAGAAAGCTTTCTCAGGCGGAGCCCTGATCATCACCACTATGGACGGAGAAGAGTTCCCACTATCAATAAACTCCGATGCAGTCAAGAGGTACTATGCCTAAGAAAAAAAAAGAGAGCTCGCTAAATCGAAAACCTGAAAGGGCGGTTTAGGCAATAGAGAGCGTCCTGCTAGATTGAAAACCTGAAAAGGCGGTCTAGGCAAAAATTAAGGACATCAAAAAAGGAAATACACCCCGGTGGATTGAAAAACTCGAAAGAGCGATCCAGGCAAAAGTTAGGGGTTAACAAAAAAAGAAAGGCAATGACTGCAGCATCCAAGCTCCGGACAAGATTCAAGAGGAGAGGAATCGGTCTCGTCAGCATCTTCCACCAAACGAAAATCTCGAAGTCATAAGGAAATAGCATGTGTTGTGCCAAAACCAACATTTTCTTTTTGCTTTTTCTTGTCTTTCTCTATCTCACTTCTCACTTTGTGTATTTTTTACCCATTCAAGAGGTCAAATCTGCATTGAATAAATTTCTTTTTTTGTTATTTTATGTTCTCAGTAGCGCATAAAATTTTGTTTTATTCATGATGAAAATGCTTTAAAACATGGGAAATAAACAAAAGAATTTTCTTCCAAAAAAGAGAAAAAACAAACAAACTTTGCTTTATTTTGAATCTTCGTGAATTCTGAAAGAATTGCGGTAATTCCCACCAAAATATTGCACCAAAGGACTTATGCTCCTTAGCAAAGGCAAGTGTGTAACTCGCGGCACGCGGAGCGCAAGAACCCCAAGGGTCAAGAGGAGCAAAATTCCCCAGTAAGCACCCTAAACATCCAAACACCAACAAAGGCTGGATATCGATCATGCTTCCAAAATGATCCTTTATCCCCATAAGCCAAACCTCATTGATACTCCCCAGGGAGTCTCAACCCCAAACAAAAGTCCAATCATTATTGGCAAACCCACACAAATCTTCGGGCTTAGGCTCGAACTACACCGGTTTTGATCCCATTTGGGTATGTAGGCAAAGGACCTTGTCCTTCCAAACCGACCAACCAAAAACCAACAAAAAAAGAGAAAGCCCAACTGTCATGAACACAACCACAAACAAAGACCGACTCTGCTCGGCACCCAACCAACATTATTTCATTTCCTGCATTCATACACATGCATTTCATTTTATAAAACATGCATCCTCAACAAGGATCCTCCAGTGAGTATCACATATTCACCAACATCCATCAACATTCAACCAGGGGCACCTATTTAGGGTAAGACCGCAGCTCGTTAGGAATCGATATTCAGAAGCAGTGCCTGAATAAGATCACCTAGTTTAGGTATCGATCTCTAGAAGCAGTACCTAGAGTAGATCACCTCCCCCAGTGTATCGACCTTCAGTGTTAGCGGCTGAATAAGATCACAGCTCGTTAGGAATCGACATTCAGAAGCAGTACCTGAATAAGATCACCTAGCTTAGATATCCACCTCTAGTGACATCCTAGAGTAAACCTCCATCTCAGGAATCGACCTCTAGAAGCAGTACCTAGATAAGATTACCTTCATCCCCCAGTGGATCTACCTCCAGTGTTAGCGGCTGGATACGATCAACCTTTACCAACCATTGCATTTGCATTTCGCGAAGGACAAAATTCGGGTCCTTCTTTTTACTTAATTGATCTTCGCAAAGAGTTCATGAGATGCCCTCGGCACTCACGCACTCTATGCGAAGACACAATTAAGTAGGGGCAGCTGTAGTACCCTAATTTTGTCCTACGCATTTTAAAACAAAAAAAAATCAAAGAGGGGAAAAAAGTCAAAAGTCAACAAAAGTCAACAGAAAAGTCAACATTTCAAAATTGAGGACTTCGCACTGCGAAGCTCACTTCGCACTGCGAAGTCTGCGATTTTTCTGCAGATTTTTGGTTTCTTTGATTTAATTCCAGAATTTGTTGCATATCATTTCTATAATTATTTTAAGTAGCATTCATGGCTAATTGGGCCAAGCAAAACCAGAATTGAAGGACTTGCCATTAATGCCAAGGTTGGAAGCTTTTTCTTCCAACCTAGCATGTGACAAGCAAGTGGGCTTGCCCTTGGGCAGCTCTAGTCCCTCCCATGTGACCTGCTAACCACCACAAGGTTGCCAGCCACCTGCTTGAGGACTTTCCTCCTGCTTGCTCCCCCCAAAACCAGTCAAACCAGCTGGATTTTTCACTTGAAAAAACCATGATTGCCTACTCTGTTTTGCAGCAGCTTTTCACCCTCTCACACCAGCCATAAGTAGCCTTTTCATCCCTCAATCTCTGCACATTACAGTGCACGTTTTCATTGATCAACCATTGAGATTGCAAGGATTGATCCCCAAGCATTAGCCAATTGCAAATCAGCTTTGTTCTTCATCATTACCTTCTAGAATTAGTTGAATTTGTGGCTGAAATCAAGCTGGATCTTGCCCCTTGGTACAAGGCAGGGTTGCCTCTATCCATTAGCATTTAATGCAAAGGGATTCAGCTTAATCTTGGCCACAAATCAGCTGAATTTTGGGATTGTGTAATGATGAAAAAGATTTGGTTTTGGCCTATAAATAGAAGGCAATGCCCAAGGATACAAACACAGTTAACAACAGCATTTCAAGAGCAGAAACTCTACTCATTTTAGCCTACAAAACTCCACAAAATAACCAGAAACAATCCATCCAACACAAAGCTTTCCAAAGTTCCAAAACCTTCACCAATATTCAAACCTCTTGTGAAAGCCTTTAACCAAATCAAATCAAGTGCAGCTGGAGCTTTGCTAAGGAGTTCTGTAAGTTTCTAAGCACTTATCTTGCATTTATAATTGTGTTTGCATAGCTATTTTGGTTCGAAACCATTTGATTCTAAAAAACCCCTTTTGAATTTCAAAGAAATCCCAAGGTTTTCAAAACATCAAAACTGGTTTGTCCAACCTTTTTCACCCCAAAAACTCAAAGTTTTTCACCCATCTATAAGGTCCTGAGTGTGTTCAGAAGTTGTTTCTGAACAAAAGTTCAGAAACAGCTTCTGAACCCAAAATTTCGCATGCTTCGCAGTGCGAAGTCATGGTCGCAGTGCGACCATGACAGAACTCAGAACCTGAGTTTTTGTGTCAAAATGACCAATTTTTGAGGTTCTAGCCCCAGAGCTCAGAACCTAAGAGTTTTTAAACCCATGTTCTTCAAACCACAACAAGGATTTTGCATAATTTTGACAAAATCACAAGTTCGTATGACCATTTTGTGGATAACTTGCAAAACAAGTTATCTTCCCAAACTCTCAAACAAGCATGAACAAACAAGCTATGTTCATCATTTCAATCTAAACTTGAACAATAAATATTGTTCATGATGTTCAAAACTCAAAGATGAACATACACCGTTTACGTTCGCATTTTCGCAAAATGAGACGAACTTGCGCGTTTTTTAGAAAATTTGCTAAACCTTCCCATTTTGGGTTTTCAAACCAAATGTTTTGACATACCTTGGGATTTCTAAAGGATTCAACCCAAAAACATGAATGAAAAAGGGATGGTGTGACGTATGTCTCTCCATCGCCCCGATTGTACGAATGCGTGACGTATGTCTCGTCGCTCGGACAATCGTCATTCCCTTTTTTTTCAATATGTACAACCCTAACCAAACCAAATCTTGACCCCTTGTGGTCAATCCAAACCTTTTGGTCCCCCGTTGGCCATTAGACTCAACCCCTCGACTCATTTGAGTCCACTCGGTCAATGTTCGACTCGTCCGAGTCCATTGTACCCGTTCTTGATCTCAGTGGATCAATCGAACAATCGCCCGACTCTTTGGAGTCCACTCGGTCAATGTTTGACTCGTTTGAGTCCATTGCACCTCCCTTGGTCCCATAGCGACCAATTCAACCCTTTACTCTAACGGACGTACCTTTTAACAATTCTAATGTGATTCACGAACAAACGCTTAATAAGTCTCCAAGTGCGAGCATACAAGCTACGTTTTAATCGCAAGAATTCGGTTAAAACATCGTCCATTTAAAATCAACCAACACATGTACGTTTTTCTACCAAAGAACTACGTACGCTTTGAATTCTCCGACTACCGGGAGATACGTAGGAGCAAGATCGACATCTTGTCAAGCGCAATAATAAAAAACTTTTTTTTTCTTTCGTTTGTTTTTATCTCTTTCCCCCCTTTTATTATGTTTTTAACATAAATGAACATGCACGCAAAGTATTTAAAAAAACAATTCAAGCTTTAAACCAAATAGAAGGTTCCCGTTGAGTACAACGGACGTGAGGGGTGCTAATACCTTCCCCTTGCGTAATCGACTCCCGAACCCGACAATGGTTGCGATGACCAAATCCTTATCCTCATCGTCTAAAGGGTTTTATTATCGTTTCCCTTTACAACAAAAAAAAACTTAAGGGTTTATCAACGTTCCCTTTACACAAAAACTTTGGTGGCGGCTTCACAAAGGCCCTCCGAGCGTTTGCGAACGACCTCGGAGGATTTGCGCGTCTTTTTCCCGAGGAAAAAAACGAGGTGCGCACACTCTCAACTAGAAAACTTGAAGAAGCAAGTTAGAATGATGAACACTGCTACTGATGTATTGGAGGAGATATTAGAGAGTCAGAACCAAGGGAAACCTAATGGTATAGGTTTTGATGATATGATCTTAAACAAACAGAAAAATCCAGCTGAAAGGTTTATTCCTGCTGTTGATACTTATGATACAATGATAGGCACATCTAAGATGGAACATCACAAGGAACCTCAGAAGTCTAAGAAAAAGAGGAGAACTCATCCATGGGTTTGTCATCACTGTGGAAAGAAGGGGCACATTAAGCCATTCTGTTTCAAGCTATATGGTTACCCCAAGCACTTTCAGCACAGAAAAGTGGAACCTGCTGCAACCAGAATCAATGTCAAGAAGGTATGGAAACCCAAAGGTAATAATGTTGGCCTCATAGCTCATACATCTTTAAGAGCCACTTCTAGGGAAGATTGGTATTCTAATAGTGGATGCTCCAGACACATGACTGGTGTGAAGAAGTTTTTAAGTAATTTAAAGCCATATTCCAGCAGCTATGTAACTTTTGGTGATGGAGCTAAAGGAGAAATTCTTGGAATTGGGTACTTGATCAGAGATGGATTACCAAGACTAGACATGTGCTATTAGTGAAAGGGCTAACTTCAAATCTGATCAGCATAAGCCAGCTGTGTGATAAAGAGTTGAAAGTGAACTTTAACAAGGAGGAATGTCTGGTAACTGGTAAAGAAGGAGAAGTGCTGATGAGGGGCTGCAGATCAAAGGACAACTGCTATTTATGGATGTCTGAAGAAGAAACAAGCCTGTCCACTTGTCTCATAAGCTCAGAAGAAGAAGTCAGACTTTGGCACCAGAAACTGGGTCACTTGAATCTGAAGGGCATGAAGAAAGTCATGAATGTGGAAGCTATCAGAGGTCTACCCAAACTGAAGATTAATGAAGACAGTATTTGTGGTGAATGTCAGATTGGTAAACAAACAATAAAGTCTCATCCCAGGTTGGATCACCAGGTAACAACTAAAGTTCTTGAATTATTACATATGGATTTAATGGGACCTATGCAAGTTGAGAGCATTGGAGGAAAGAAGTATGCTTTTGTGGTTGTTGATGATTTTTCAAGATTCACTTGGGTAAGCTTCATTAGAGAAAAATCAGATACTCTTGATGTGTTTAAAGATCTGTGCACTCAGTTACAAAGAGAGAAAGATAGTGTCATTGTTAGGATCAGAAGTGATCATGGGAAGGAGTTTGAAAATAACAAGTTTTCTGAGTTCTGTGCTTCTGAAGGGATCAAGCATGAATTTTCAGCTCCCATAACACCTCAGCAAAATAGTGTAGTTGAGAGGAAGAACAGAACCTTAGCAGAATCAGCCAGAGTTATGTTACATGCTAAGAGTTTACCATATCTGTTCTGGGCAGAAGCAATGAATACAACATGCTATATTCACAATAGGGTGACTCTGAAGAAGGGCACTACTTCTACTCTGTATGAGTTATGGAAAGGAAGAAAGCCTACTGTCAAGTATTTTCATGTGTTTGGTAGCAAGTGTTACATTTTGGCTGATAGAGAAAACAGAAGAAAGATGGATCCCAAGAGTGATGAAGGAATTTTTCTTGGTTACTCAGTAAACAGCAGAGCTTATAGAGTGTTTAATTCCAGAACCAAGGTTGTAATGGAATCTATCAATGTTGTGATAGATGATTTACCTGCTGAAAAAGATAGAGTAGAGTCTGAAGTGGTACCAGATGATGTAACATCAGAAGAACAACAGTCAGAAGCACTTGTTGTGGAAAATTAAGTAGAGTCTGAAGAAGAAGAGATTAATCCAGATCATGTATCTACTGGTAAAGGACCTTCAATTAGAGTTCAGAAGGATCACCCCAAAGATTTAATCATTGGGAGTCTTGATCAAGGAGTCAGAACCAGAAGATCAGATGCAGTAACTACTGATTCATGTTTTGTGTCCAAATTTGAAACCAAAAATATTAAAGAAGCTCTTACTGATGAATTCTGGATTGATGCTATGAAAGAGGAACTGAATCAGTTCAAAAGAAGTGAAGTGTGGGACCTTGTTCCAAGACCTGAAGGTATGAATGTCATTGGAACTAAGTGGATTTACAAGAATAAATCAGATGAACATGGAACTGTGACCAGAAATAAGGCAAGGTTAGTTGCTCAAGGATACACTCAGGTGGAGGGACTTGATTTTGATGAAACCTTTGCACCTGTGGCCAGATTAGAATCCATAAGATTACTTTTGGGTGTAGCATGTATTCTTAAATTTAAGCTGTTTCAGATGGATGTGAAGAGTGCTTTCCTAAATGGATATTTACAAGAGGAGGTTTATGTTGAACAGCCAAAAGGATTTGTGGATCCTAACTTTCCAAACCATGTTTACAAGTTGAAGAAAGCTTTGTATGGATTGAAACAAGCACCTAGAGCATGGTATGAGAGACTCACACAGTTTCTAGTTACTCAAGGCTACAGAAAAGGAGGAACTGACAAGACCCTGTTTGTTAAAGAAGATGGAAGTTTAATGATAACACAAATCTATGTTGATGATATTGTATTTGGTTGGATGTCAAACCAGATGGTTCAACTATTTGTTCAGCAGATGCAGTATGAGTTTGAGATGAGTCTTGTGGGTGAACTAACATATTTTCTTGGTCTTCAAGTCAAGCAGATGGAAGACACTATATTCATTTCACAGAGCAAATATGGAAAGAATATAGTCAAGAAGTTTGGGATGGAGAATGCTAGCCATAAAAGAACACCTGCAGCCACTCATTTGAAATTGACAAAAGATGAACAAGGTGTTGCTGTTGATCAAAGCATGTATAGAAGCATGATTGGGAGTCTGTTATATCTAACTACAAGCGGAGCAGACATAACCTTTGTTGTTGGAGTCTGTGCTAGATATCAGGCTGAGCCAAAAATGAGTCATTTGACACAAGTGAAGAGGATTCTGAAGTATGTCAATAGTATAAGTGACTATGGGATTATGTACTCACACAGTGGAAGTCCTATGTTAGTTGGGTATTGTGATGCTGACTGGGCAGGAAGTGCAGATGATAGAAAAAGTACTTCTGGTGGATGTTTCTTTCTGGGTAACAATCTGATTTCATGGTTTAGTAAGAAGCAGAATTGTGTATCATTGTCTACAGCTGAAGCTGAGTATATAGCAGCTGGAAGTAGATGTTCTCAATTGGTGTGGATGAAGCAGATGCTGAAGGAATACAATATTGAACAGGATGTTATGACTTTATATTGTGACAATCTGAGTGCTATCAATATTTCAAAGAACCCCATACAGCACAGCAGTACTAAGCATATTGATATACGCCATCATTTCATCAGAAACCTTGTGGAGGAGAAGGTTGTGCAGCTTGAACATGTTGACACTGAAGAACAGATTGCTGATATTTTTACAAAAACTTTGGATGCCAAGCAATTTGAAAATTTGAGGAGCAAGCTGGGAGTTTGTCTGCATGAGGAGTTATAGCAGTTACAAATTGCTGAGTGTGAGCAAGCTGGAAGTGAGGGAGATGAAGGTGATGTTGATGCTGAGTCTGATACTGAGTCTGATGTCAAAAACAGTCTGTGTTAAAAATTCAGATTTTGTTCTCTATGTGAAGACTGTGCTTTGTCAAGATTATTTGGCTAAAAAGGGGGAGAAAAACTTGTGTTTGTTCAGAATGTCCTTGGTTTCAGAATTTAGATTTTGTTTTTCAGAAGTTAAAAGGTTTATTCAGAATTCAGAAGCAATATAAAAAGAGTTGTATAGATATGTTTCAGGGGGAGTCTCTGGCTCAGGGGGAGTGTTTCAGTATATTGTTCCTGAGTTGTGTGTTGTTTAAGAAGTTTCAAAAGCACCACTTCAGATGTTACTACAGTTCAGAAGTCAGGGGGAGAGCTGTTGTGATATGCTGTGTTTCAGGGGGAGTTTCCTGTCAGAAGCTGATGAGTTTGTGCTTCAGGGGGAGTTTACTTGTGTGCTTCAGAAACTGAGTGTTTATTTGTGTGCTTCAGAAGTTGGTGTGGTACTTTAGAAGCTGAAGTTGTTTGTGTTAACATAGCATTTTATCCGCTGCTGACTCTGTTGCTATGTGTAGTTCTTCATGGTTGAATACTTTTGTTGAGTGAAGAACTTGTCTTTGTGGACAATTTGATTTTAGCCAAAAATTTGCCAAAGGGGGAGATTGTTGGATATTTGAATGTTGGCTACATGTTTACTAAAATCAAAATGTACAAGCAATGCGTCTTCAGAAGCTAATTTGTGTCTTCAGAAGCTGGAAACTGGATTTCAGAAGCTGGTACTGTTCATCAGACGCTGAACTGGTCTTCAGACGCTGGTATTGTTCATCAGAAGCTGAACTGATCATCAGACGCACTGTTCAGACGCTGACTTTTGTTGACCTTCAAAAGCAACGGTTCAGACGCTGACTTTTGTTGACCTTCAGAAGCTGTATTTCTGCGTTCATTCTGTTAATTCTTTCACAGTATCTTTCGAAGATTTGTTTGAAGATTTATCCATGCTGATGTTTCTAGAAGGCTGATTAATTCGCGTGAAGATCTTTATTGAAGATTGGTTTCTTTTATTTATGAATATATTTTCAAAGGAATCTTTGCAAAATATATTTCAGAAATATATTTTCTTCTATGAGCTTCTAAAGAATTTCAGAACTATATCTTTGAAGATTATATTGTTCAGAATTATGTGTGCTGCTGAAGACTATTTAAGGAGGACGCTTCTATTGAAGAATTGGTGTATCAAAAACAGTAATCATCATAAGAGTCTTAGTGTTTTTGAGTCTGTGAGTTGTTGCTCTGTTTTGTACACCACTCATCTGTTAGAGTTGGTTTAGTTTGTTTTGAGTTGTAATTCACTTAAAGCTTTTAAGCACAAGTGATGTCTTTGATGTTTTGAAGTCTGACTTCGTACTTGATTTGTTGAAGAGTCTGATAATCACTGGGCTGTGATTACTTGATTGGGAAGTAAGTGGGTTCTTATATCTAGGAGTTCCTAGGTAGATGTCTATACGAGTAGAGATTAAGTGATAAGGCTGGGAACAGGGGTTGTGTCTTGAGTCTTTGAATTGATTCTACTTAGTGGATTTCCTTCCTGGATTGGTATCCTCCAGACGTAGGTGTTGTTTATCACCGAACTGGGTTAACAAATCACCTGTGTTATTTTACTTTCTGTCTTTATTTTCCTGCTTCTGAACCTCTGATTTTAGTGCTCTGTTTAGCTTTGTTTTACGGTTCAGACTTAGACTTGCCAGAATTTCAGATACAAAAGAAAGCCAATCTGTCATCTGATTCTTATTGTATTAAGAAAGGTTTGAAAGTTTGCCTTGAGTCAGGAGCAGGCAAAACTGAAGTTCTTAACAAATCAGAACCTTCTACTTCTGAATCCAAGATTCTGAACAAATCAGAATCAAAGACTCTTAAGTCCAAAGTTCTGAAGAAAACAGAACCAAAGTCTTCAAAGGTTCAGACTCTAAAAAGCTCAGAACCAAAGACCTTCAAGGCTAAGGTTCTGAAGAAATCTGAGTCAAGACCATTGAAAGCTCAGGTTCTGAAGAACTCAGTGTCTGATACTAAGACTTATTCAAGATTAAAGGATTCACATCCAAGGTATCTGAACAAGTCTGAGTCCTATAACTCCAGACACAAGGTGCAACAAAAGACTAAACCTTTCAGAACTAACCCAAGAGGACCCATATGGGTACCTAGGTCTGAAATTATTTCTGTTGCAGATATGATTAAGAGCCAAACAAAAGGGGAAGTCATGGTGCCTGGGCAATGGCTGCTGGCATTACATGACAGAAGGAAAGTCTATGTTCCAAACCTTGACCATGAAAGAGGGAGGAACTGTGGGATCTGGAGGAAACCACAAAGATTAGATCATTGGTAATGAGCTATTGAGAGCTCTGCAGATCTTCAGCTCTCAGTAGACACTTCAGAACCTGAACAAGTTCTATAAGTCTGAAGAATGTCTAGAAGCTGAAAATCCTCAAGTAGCTGAAAAAAACTCTCATAAGCTGACACTTCTCCTAAAGCCAGTCAAGAACATTGTTGGAACATAATGGGTGTTCAGAAACAACCTCAATGAACAAGGAGAGGTAGATGAGAAGCTTAAATAGAAGTATGATTTGTTCTCTGTTATACTTAATAGCTTCTACACCAATGTGAAAGACTATCAGATTCATGAAAACAGCATACCCATCTTTGTGATAATTTTGCTGCAATCTGTTTGTCTAAAAATCCAATTCTACATTCAAGAGCCAAGCATATTGAATTTAAACATCATTTTATTAGAGATTATGTTCAGAAGGGTGTGGTGGATATTCAATTCATTGATTCTAATCATCAATGGGCTGATATATTTACAAAACCCCTCACATTAGACAGATTTAATTTTATTAAAAAGAATATGAACATGCATTTCATCTCTTGAAAAAATTGCTTGACTCTGAATAGAAACTGAGAATCTGAAGTTCATCAGAAGCTAAGACTTAACAGACACTCAATTTGAGAGTCTGAAGAAAGTTCAGCTTCTGAAAACATCAGAGTCTGAGTTTCAGAATCTGAATTTTTTGACTTCTGATAAAACTCATTATAAGTGGACACCTTACACGTGGCCCACTAATAAGAGTGAATCTGAACAGTTGTCTAACACATGGTCAGAATCTGATAAGTTATAACTGCTGGGCAGTGATGAATTAAGCTTTGAAATTTGTACTTTTGCCCCTCCTAAAGTCATTAATGTGCAAATGTGTTAAATGTTTTTTTGTTTTCAGTTTCTGAAAATTTTTAACAAAACCACTCAAAACACTGTCACACTTTCAATTTTTCATCTTATATGTTCAGTTATCAGACCCAGTTTTAAACTTTCAATTCTGTCTGAAAAAGTTCAGTGGTACTGAACAAAATGCTCTGAACATTTTTATCGCACGTTTTTAAACTCTCTTGTGTCTTAAAATTCTTTGAATTTTCTTTTTGTTGATGACAAAAGGGGGAGTAAAAGTAACAAGTATTTCAGGCTCTGAGCTCAGAACATAAGTTAATTTCTGATAAGTAATTAACTTAGGAGAACATTTTCTCATCTCTTAGCCTCTGAATTAAATTCTGTGAGATAAACTGAATTTTCAATTCTGAGAATTAAACTGAATTTAAATAACTTGGATAAAACTCAAGGGGAGCTTACAAACCTCACCTTGTGAATTATCAGACTCAGGGGGAGCTTACAAACCTCAGACCCTGAAGTCAGTTTGTTATTTAAATTCTGAATGTATTTACACTTTATTGATTTAAATTGAATTTAATTAACCTGGATAAGACTCAGGGGGAGCTTACAAACCTCAGACCCTGAAGTCAACTTGTTAATTAAATTAACAACAATTTTCTATTGATACTTATGTTTGTCATCATCAAAAAGGGGGAGATTGTTGGAACCAAATGTATGAACAACTCTCTTTTGAGTTTTGATGATAACAAAGTGTTAAAAAGAAAATTGGATATGCTAATACTTGATTCTAGTGTGCAGAACCATATACTTAAAGATTGGTATCTAACAATAGTTCTGAAAGATCAAGTTAAGAGCAGAAGAAGAATTGTTGAAGCTTGTGTTGCAAGTTCTGAAGACTGCGTCCGAAGACCAGCTTCTGAAGAGTGCGTCTGATGAACAGTGCGTCTGAAGAGTGCGTCTGATGAACAGTGCTTCTGAAGGTGCGTCTGAAGACCAGCTTCTGAAGGGTGCGTCTGATGAACAGTGCTTCTGAAGAGTGCGTCTGATGAACAGTGCTTCTGAAGAGTGCGCCTGATGAACAGTGCGTCTGAAGGTGCTTCTGAAGAAGTGTGTCTGATGAACAGTGTCTGAAAGACCAGCTTCTGAAGAACTGCGTCTGAGTTTTAAGGAAAAGCAGAAGTCTCTGTCAAAAGTAAAGTACTGTACAGTCAGAATAGCTCTCTGCAACCTTTGCCTCCTTGGAAGAAACTCGCAGCCAGATTTTAAGGAAACCATTCAAATCGTATTGCTCTGTTTTCTGTGCGTACACCAGAACAGAAGGAATTAATGTCGGAAGCTTCAATTGCAACGGCTCTATTTGATGACATGGAAATCTTCTCAACAGCTCTTTAATTCTCTATAAAGGATTGAAGATTGGAAGAAGAAGAACAAGACTCCACAGATCTGCAAATCTGAAAGTGCCAATACTCTGTTTTATTGGGCAGTCATCAAATAACTTAGAAATTCTTACAAACCTTTTTATCTTAGAATTTCTTAAGTATAGAGTCTTAATTTGTGTTGTATTTTGTGAACACCACTGATAGTATATCAAGTGTTCAACTCAAACATATTCTTTGTAATTCTATTTGATTAAAAGTCTCTTGCTTGTGTGCTTGAGCAACTAGAAGTCTCATACTTTGTGTTTGAGCAAGGAAGTTTCAAACTGTGTGTTTGAGCAAGGAAGTATTAGACTGTGTGTTTGAGCAAGGAAGTCTCATACTGTGTGTTTGAGCAAGGAAGTCTTAGATTGTGTGTCCGAGCAAGGAAGTCTCATAGCTGTGTGCTTGAGCAATTGTAATCTTTGTGATTATAGTGAAAAATCTCTTGTTAGTAACAAGGGGACTGCACTACTTCCGGGTTGTGGAAGGAACCAGGATAAACTGTTTGTGTCTCTCTATCTCTCTCTCTCATTTACTTTATACCCGCTGCAAAACACTATGAAAATAGTTTCAGAATCTGATTCATATCTGATTCTGAACTAACCTAAGTTTTTGAGAAAGAAAAGAAAAAGCCAACACAATTCAACCCTCCCCCTCCCCTCTTGTGTTTTTCTCACCTTCATAGTAGTCTCGGGGATCGGGTCCTTATAAATATTCTTTCGAAATTTTTCTACTCTTAAAGAATTTAAAAAGTCAGAATGGTGGTATCACCATATTTGAGTGGTCGTAGTACCATATTGAATTTTTTGAGAACTTAAAGGTTAGAATGGTCATAACATCATATTTGAGTGATCTTAGCACCATAATAGTGTGGTCACAATACCATATTAGAGTGGTTTCAATATTAAAGAGTGGTCTTGGTACTATATTGGAGGTGTAAATCTCGAACGGTTTTCTACAGTGCAGTAGTTAACCACACAGTTGTACCTGGGCTTGTTTTATCCTGGAGGCGGCGTGGTTGATAGTCTGCCTTGCACAATTTTGGGCAGTGCCACGAAACGTCTTAAAGAGAGCGACCTGATCGTGACTCAGCCTAGTAACAACTTCGCTGGATATTCTCTTTCAAAATAGAATTTGGAAATCCAAATACAACAGTTTAGAAATCCAAAAAACAACAATTTTAAGACGTTTCGATCTGCCATGTCTAACGAAGAAATTACTTATTGAGAATTTGTTGTCCCAAAAATAAAACAAGGATAAAAAGGCTATAAAAATACATCTTTATACTGAACACAATAAAGTGCTTGTTGTTATAACAACAACACTAAGAAATTCACATATGCGATTTTGAAGTTTTTGTTTAAAAACTATTTTCAAAAATCAGAACCACACTGTGAATAAATAACTCTAATTTCCAAGAGAATAGGAACTCCAAAAAGATCCTATATTGGAAATCAGCAACCACCATTAGGAAATGACAGTGGTTCACAATTCATTTAATTGTGTGAAACCAAGTCATATGTCCCGCAAGTATAACAAGTCAAGTGTTGCACATTAGTGCCTCGCGCGTTATCTACTAAGATTGTGTTGTGTTTAAAACATATGCTACTACTGAAAATAAGAAAGTGTTGTTAGAATAATCAAAACACCACAAAAGTTGTTGGCGTTAGAGATATGGAGTTACCGTTCGAGTACGGAAAGAAAATTATTCTCTAGGAAGTGATGTATGCTCCAAGAATACGAAAGAATCTGTATTTTAGATTTCTACTAAATAAGAATAAGTTGACTCAATCTTAAAGAGAGACTTGCACACCATGCGTTCTTGTGGGAAAAGACTGTGCCTTTGATGGCATGTTCAAAATTAAACTCTCCTTCTATTTTATAAGTTGTGTGATTTTAATATTTGACATGTCAAAATTTATCATGTGAACAAGTGTTTAATTTTAAACTTGAGTAACTTGAACTTAATTCCAAAGTTATATGACTAGAAAATTTTATTTTTTGCAGTCAAGATGAATGAACCAAAAGTTCATATAAATCACTGTTTAGAGAATTTGAACCTCTAAACTTAATAAATTATGATATGTGCGAACTTGATAACACAAACTAGAAATGATAAAAAGATATTTTATCATATTTATTGATGACTGTAAATTTTGAAAAATAAAATTGATACGCTTGATATGTTTAATTTTTATAACAAAAGTTGAAATTTATGTTGAATAGAGTACCCAAGTCTAAGAACAAAATTTCTACTTATGAAGTTTTTGAAGAAAAGACAACCCAACTTGTCTTAATTTTGAGCTTGAGATTGTTTGTACTATATTTGGATTTTGGACCCCAAAAGAGTTGAACTCACTAGTAGAGCCTATGAATGTATATTCATTGGGTATGCTATAAATAGCGAAGCATATAGGTTTTAAGACCTAAATGCTAAAGTGAGCATAGAATTAAACGATACCGATTTCTATGTAAATAAATACCCCTTTAAATAAAGAATAGTTGGGGCACTAGTGGGGACTCTAGTGAAAGCACGCCATTAATGGGGGCAAAATAATTTCCCTTTTGAATTGAGAGCTAGTGGGGGCACTGCATCTGATTACATTCTAGTAATCAGTAACAGTTATGAAAACATCGTACGAGCTGTTATAGAACCTCGAAGAGGTAAGAAAGCTATAAATGCTAAATATTATAAACCTAATTATATGGTTTGTATATTGGAAGAGGATCCATCTGGCCTTCAAGAAGCTTTGTCTTCATTGGATGCTAACTTTTAAAAAAAACAGTAAACGATGAAATGGATTCTCTAGAGTCTAACGAAACACGACTCTTAGTTCACTTGCCTCCTAATTGCAAACCAGTTGGTTGTATTTGGATTTTGGAAAAGGAATTAAAACCTGATGGTTCGGTTGCTAAATACAAGGCTCGCCTTGTAGAAAAAGGTTTTAGGCAAAGAGAAAAAAAATATAGATTTCTTCGACACTTAGTCACCAATCAATCGAATCATATCCATAAGGGTGCTAGTCCCTTTAGCCGCTGTTCATAAATTGATAGTACACCAGATGGATGTGAAAGTTGCCTCATTAAATGGTGAACTAGAAGAAGAAATCTATATGGAACAACCTGAAAGTTTTGTGATTTATGGACAAGAAAACAAGGTCTGTAAGTTAGATAATTCTTTGTATGGTCTAAAAATAAACTCCTAAGAAATGGCATGGAAAATTTGACAACCTAAAGATATCGAATGAGTATAACGTTAATGAAAGTGACAAATGTATTCACTACAAATATGGAAATAACATTTGCACGATCATATGTCTCTATGTAGACGACTTGCTCATATTTGGTTCAAAGATTCATGCTATAAATTATGAGAAATCATTGTTTATCAACAACATTGATAAGAAAGACCTAGGCGAAGTTGAAGTAATTCTTGGTTTCAAGATTACTAGATCAGAAAAGAGATTTTTTTTATCACTCACAATGTTGAGAAGATCTTAAGGAAATGTAATTATTTGACTGTAAACTTGCAAGCATACCATATTTATCCAAGTGTAAAATCTTCAAGAACTCTTGAGATGGAGTTAGACAAATAGAATATGTGAGCATCATTGGCAGTCCTAAGGTTTGCCATTGACTATATTAGACCCGACATTGCATATGTTGCAGGACTCTTATGCAAGTTTACCAGTAGACGGATGAGAAGTATTGGTATGCTATTGAAAGAGTCATAAGGTGCCTTAAGAAGACTATGACTCTAGGATTACATTATGAGCAGTATCTTATTGTACTTGAATGGTACAAGATACAAAATCGAACATCCTTCAGATGAGTCTTAAGCGACCAGTGGTTGCACATTAAGCATCACTAGAGGAGTTGTTTTTTGAAACATATGATATAGACTCAATCCACTATGGAATGATTTGAGATGAGAACACTAAAGAAAACTAGTGAAGAAGCAATTTGAGAAAATGCTTGCTAGTTGAGATCCCCTAGTGGGTAAAACCGTTGTCAGGAGTGTTAATTCATTGTGATAGTACTGCAGCTATTACAAATTTGAGAATCGTTACTACAATAGTAAGAAACGATAATTAAGACACGGACACATAACAAATTAGAGAGCTACCTACTCTCAAAAGGAACAGTTAAAGTAGATCATGTACGTACTGATAAAGAATTAGTCAATCATTTGACGAAAGGAATTACTAGAAAGAAAGTCATAAACGCATCCAATATGATGAGACTAATGCCTAAAGATCACAAGTGATGGTAACCCGACCTAAATGACTGGAGATCCCAAGAAGTAGGTTAAATGGGTAATAACAAGTCATGAGTGATAGAACATGCTATGAGAAAATTAAGAAAGCATGAAACCTGCAGCAACAAAAGGATGAGATAATAGAAACTCTTAATGAGATTTATACTCTATGTTGGGTGGAGTACATAACTACAGGAGTACTTTTGATAGACTCACCTATACGAATGTGGAGCTGAGGCCGGTTCCTATGGAATTCGGGGCAAAAATACCTAGAGCGTTTGTTAAAACGAGGATAGACGTGCATGGCCATAAACGCACAGGCTTTTAGAATACACCTTAGGAAAAGGTTTGTGTGCGGACTCTATGTCTGAGATAGAGTTCAATGCTGTAAGCAACTCTTGTTGAATCGGAATAGTTTCCGCTATGCAAAGGTTCAAGTTGTAGGCGACACTTTGTTTATTAGCAACCTTATAGAAACGTTTTGACGTTACTATTGAAACCATTGTGTGACGTTGGAAGAAAATTGAAAGATTAAACACCAAGTAATAAGACTTTGAGCTAGTGTGATGTGAATTGAAAAAATAGAGGGTGGGGGTCCCACATAAAATAGAATACACACATTAGTAGTGTTTAAATTGCGGTATTTAATTTTAAATACTTGATAATGCTAAAAATAATAGTAATTATTATTTTTCTTCGTGAATATCACTTCCCATAAATTTATCTTATGTTGTTTGTGATAAGAATAAGAATTCAACTGAGTTTCTTATCTTTCCTTCATTCATATCCAATGAGTTTGTTTCCTCTACTTTTGTGGATTTGTTTCTTTTTTATCTTATCCGCAAGTATTGTTGAACTGATTAGTGGTTAAGTTTCATTTTGATCTTATCCATTAGAGTAACTGCTACCGCTATTTTAGCTAAAACAGTTACAAAATCTCTATATAAATAGAGTACTCCTCTTAGTTCAAAAAATAACACCAAAGAGTTCTATTGAGTTGTCGAGAACTCTTTCTCTCTTCTCCCCTTAGCTTGTGTTAACGAGCTATTCTTCTCCTCATCTCCTTTTTTTGTCCCTTCGGAATTAAGAGTGCTCTTAAGACCTTAGTCTCTATTCAGTATAATGTCCCTTCGGAATTAAGAAAGGTCTTAAGAACATAGTCCCTTCGATAATATATGTCCCTTCGGAATAAAGAGTACTTTTAAGATTATAGTCCCTTTCTGGAATAATAATGTCCCGTCGTAATTAATAATGATCTTAACGGTATATAAATATTTTTTCGATATTTTTCTATTCTTGGAGAATTTAAAAAGTCAGAAGGGTGGTATCACCATATTTGAGTGGTCGTAGTACCATATTGAATTTTTTGAGAACTTAAAGGTTAGAATGGTCATAACACCATATTTGAGTGATCTTAGCACCATAATAGAGTGGTCACAGTACCATATTAGAGTGGTTTCAATATTAAAGAGTGGTCTTAGTACCATATTGGAGGTGTAAATCTCGAACGGTTTTCTACAGTGCAGTAGTTAACCGCACAGTTGTAGCTGGACTTGTTTTATCCTGGAGGTGGCGTGGTTGATAGTCTGCCTTGCACAATTTTGGGCATTGCCACGAAACGTCTTAAAGAGAGCGACCTGGTCGTGACTCAACCTAGTAACAACTTCGGTAGATATTCTCTTTCAAAATAGAATTTGGAAATCCAAATACAACAGTTTAGAAATCCAAAAAAACAACAGTTTGATTTTATGTGACTAATTGTGCTGACTAATATTGTTATTATAGGTACAAGGTTTTGATATAGGGGCATGATGGTGATACATGAGGATGCTCTTATGTAGTGAATTTGTATGTTGGTCCTATTTGTTCAATTTTAAGTTTACTGGCATCCAAGATTTCCTACGTAATTGTTTACCTGATTCTGAACCTTTGTATACATGTAGGTGGGTTTCCCTTTTATTTGTATAATTCTACATGGTCTCCACTTAATACCGATGGATTCATAAGGAATAGGAAGTTGGAGATGGACAATAGAAGCCTTCGTGGTTTTTTGAATCTTTTAGTAACTGGTTTTCATTTGTTGTAATTGGATTTCATATAATGGTAACTCGAGTTGAAAGATACCTCTGAATTTTATAGGAAGTGGAACCAATTTTTTATAGTAAAATCTAATTCAACTGCAATGACCATATGTTAGGCCGCACATTTTCATTCGGGTCTGAACTTGGGACCTCGCAGTTGTGTGTGAATTTCATGTAGTGTTTGTCACTTCGTCTACAGATAAAAAAAATAGTTAAGTTGCTATTTTTCATCAATTTAGGTTTTGTTTGAGTTGGATTTTATAAAAAATTTAGGTTTTGTTTGAGTTGGATTTTATAAATGAGAGCTTTGTAAAAGGATGAAGAATAACTTGATTATTTCACTGATATTGCAGCCTTTAAATAGCTAAAGGTATAACCATAACAATGAATGAAATTAAATGTACAATAATTTACAATGAAGTCATATTTGCTAAATAAGAAAGGAAGTAAACAACAGCAATGATGTTGTGATTTTGTCAACTGTCAAGAGTCAATTTTCTAATATCTGACAACAGAAAGTTGACCTTGGACAACTTAATGTATTTCTTTAATACGCCCCCTCAAGATAGGGTCACAGTCAGTGACACCTATCTTGTCTCTTAAGGTAGTGAATCTTGGCCTAGGTAGCGGCTTGGTGAGAATGTCAGCAAGTTGATCCTTAGTTGAGATGTGTGATACCTTAAGTTTGCCCATTTGTACTAGTTGATGAACATAGTGAAAGTCAAGAGCTATATGTTTCATTCTTGAGTGAAACACAGGATTAGAGAATAAGTACGTAGCACCAAAGTTGTCACAAAATAAGGTTGGGGTTTGAGGCTTGATGCCAAGCTCACCAAGCAAATTTACTAGCCACATAACTTCTGTTGCAGCTTAAGCAACAGACCTGTACTCAGCTTCTGTAGATGACCTTGCTACTGTGAGTTGTCTTTTAGAGAGCCAAGAGATAGGATTACCACCAAGGTAGATGATGTAGGCAGATGTTGATGTACGATCATAAAGGTTACCGGCCCAATCTGCATCACTGAATGCATGTAGTTGCATGTGTTGAGGTTTCTTGAGACTCAGGCCATGATTGATAGTAAGCTTTAAGTACCTCAAAATTCGTTTGAGGTTTTGGAGATGCAGTTCAGTAGGTTTGTGCATGAATTGAGACAGTTTGTTGACAGCAAAGGAGAGGTCGGGACGGGTTATTGTGAGATATTGGAGGCCACGAATGATACTACGAAACTGTTGTGCATCTACTGCTGCTGAACCATACAAAAGCTTTAATGGTGTAGAAGTGCACAAAGGAGTGGCTACTGGTTTTGCCTCAGCCATTTTGAATTTAAGTAATAGTTCTCTAATATGACCATGTTGGGAGAGAAGGATGCCGTCCTTTGTGGGAACCAGTTCAACACCCAGAAAATAATGTGGAAAACCAAGATTTTTGATTGAGAACCTAGTGGAGAGTTTATTGATGAATATGTTGAGAAATTGTGCTTGGCTACCTGTCACTATGATATCATCAACATTCACTAATAAAAACGTGTGAACATCATCCTTGTTGTAAGTGAAGAGAGATGAGTCACTTAAGCTAGTGGTAAACCCATAGGAAAGAACAAAGGATTTAAGTGCATCATGCCATGCTCGAGGAGCCTGCCTTAATCCATATATAGCCTTCTTAAGTTTGCAAACGTGATTAGGAAATTCAAAATGAATGAAACCAGGTGGTTGTTGCATGAAAACATTTTCCATGAGATTACCTTGAAGAAAGGCATTGTTGACATCCAATTGATGCATGGACCAACCAAAAGTAAGTGCTAAAGTGATGACTACCTTGATAGTTTGAGGTTTGACAACAGGGGCAAATGTTTCCTTAAAATCAATTCCAGGAGTTTGAGTATAACCTTTAGCCACTAACCGAGCTTTATAGCAAGCAATAGTACCATCCGAGTTTCTCTTCATTCTGAATAACCACTTGCATCCGACCAAATTATTTGTTGTGTCTCTTAGGACTAGTGTCCATGTACCATTTTTAAGTAAAGCATCAAATTCTTCATAACATGCCTTCCTTCAGTGAGGAATTTTGAGTGCTTGTGTCACAGTGGATGGTTCAAGATTTTCTTGTAGCTCATGTTTAGTACAGTATATAATTTCTTGGGTTTAAAAATATTATTTTGAGACCTAGTAACCACATGGTACCTGCCACTTTGGTTAGGGAAGGTTGTTAAGGAGAATTATTACCTGATGATGATGTCGAGAGGGACTCAAGAAGGGGTTGTTGTTCTTCTGCAAGAACCAGTGCTGCCATATGTGGATTAGGTGATGTTTCAGATGGGTGGCTGGACAGTGTTGGTGTAGGAACAAAATTATGGGAATTGGAAATAAATGTGTGTAGTGTGGGATCGATGGGAGGGATATAGTTTTGTGGTACGGAAGGAGTGACTAGGGTTTGTATAGAAATGAATCTTCAATAAAGTGAACATGATTGGAAGTGTATATATGATTGGATATTGGTTCGAGGCAAAGTGAGGCATGTTGTGACTTGGAGTATCCGAGAAAAATGCAAGGAAATGATCGATTTTGTAGTTTATTTTTGGTGTATAGTTTTAGCCAGGGAAAACATAAACAACCTAATGAATGAAGCTTAGTGTAATCTGGATTTTTATTAAACAACACTTCATGAGGGGATTTCATTTTCAAGTTTGGTGTACGCATTCTATTGATGAGGTAAGTGGCAGTTTGAAAGGCAAAGCTCCAAAATTGAGCAAAAAGTTGGGCATGGTGAAGTAAGGCTCTTCCCGTTTCTACTATGTGTCTATGCCTTCTTTCAGAGGTGCCATTAACCTCTGGAGTGTGTGGTGGAGTGGTTAGATGAGAGATACCATGTGTGGCCAAAAAACTTTTTAGTTTGACAAATTCACCCCCATTGTCTGAAAATAATGTAATGATTGGTAAATTGAAATATTTCTCAACTATGGACTTGAATTGAATAAAAATAGAGAACACGTCTTATTTATATTTCATAGGGTACAACCATACATATTTGGAAAAGAGATCAACAAAAACTAAGTAGTAAGAATAACCATCTAAAGATCTAACGGGCGACGGTCCCCATACATCTGAATAAATAAGCTCTAACGGTTTGCTACTAGTTAGATGATGATTGAAAAATGGAAGTTTGTGACTTTTGACACAGAGGCAGGAGCTGCATTCATGAGATGATGGAGGACTTATTGGAATATGATGACTGCTAACCAGATGCTTCATTATTTTGGAAGATGGATGACCAAGTTTGTGGTGCCATGTGGAAGTAGATTGGATGGTGGAAGTGAATGCCTTATGAGTTGATGGGATGGTGAGTGAGGTAGGCAGGTGGTAGAGGTCTTGTTTAACTGGTCCTTGCAGCAGAACCTGCCCCGATGTCAAGTCCTTCACCACAAAACAATCAGAAAAAAATTCAACAAAACAATGGTTAGATTTACATAGTTTTGAAACTGAAAGAAGATTTGATGTTATTTTTGGTACTGTTAGAACTTTATTTAGATGCAGAGGTTTAGAAGGTGTTTTAATTGATGCAGTACCAATGTGAGATATATTCAAACCTGTGCCATCTCCTACAACAAGTTGATTTGCACCCGGATAAGGATTTGCTAGAGTGAGTTGTTGCAGATCTTGAGTAACATGATGGGATACTCCTGTGTCCATGATCCAGCTTGTAGGGGTGTACAAAACCGAACCAAACCAAAAGTAAAACCGCAAACCGAACCAAACCAAACCAAAAACCGCAAAAACCGCATTTGGTTTAGAAGAATTTGGATGAGTTTGGAACTGAACCGCGCGGTTCGGTTTGGTTTGCGGTTTTCATCTCAGCAACCGAACCAAACCAAACCAAACCGCAAGAACAACCAATGTTACTCATGTACTGCTGGCCCAGTTACACAGCCAAATCCAAACTGAATGGCAACCCAACGCCCCAACCTAACTTCCATTCATTCATTTCAGAATTGACACTGATTTCTATTTCTATTTCAGAATTCCTTTAGGCTTTGTTTGGGAGTTTGGAGGGAAGGGGAAAGGAATGCTTTAGAGGGTTTGGAATATAGGGGAAAATGGTAAAATCTTTCATATTTTTTTGAAAGAGTAGTTTGTTAGAGAATGATAAATTAATGTTTATGATTAATGTATTTTTAATTTTAAGAATATTATAACTACATAGATTAAATTTGTTGGAACAAAATGTATGAACAAGTCCCTTTTGAGTTTTGATGATAACAAAGTGTTAAAAAGAAAATTGGATATGCTAATACTTGTTCTAAGTGTGCAGGACCATACATTTAAAATTATATATCTAATAGTGGATCTGAAAGATCAAGTTAAGAGCAAAGGAAAATATTGAGGCTTGGGTATCAAGTCAGAATCTGAAGACTAGAGTCTGAAGAATGGAGTCTGAAGATTGAAGTTTGAAGTTCAGAGTCTGAAGTCTGAAGGAAACTCAGAAGTCAACTGTTGTCACTGTCAAAAGTACATAGTACAACCACGACCTCTGCAACAACCTCAGAGTCAGAACGATCTCTCCAACTTTTTCTCCTTAGACAGAACATCCAATCCATTTTAAGGAAAGGATTCAAACGTTATTCTTCATGGTACGCAGTGCATATCAAGGAAGAAATCAACGTTGGATCAAGCTTCAATTCAAACGACTATGTTGATGATCTGCCACCTTCTCAACGTCTCTTTATCCCTCTATAAAAGGACTAAAGACTTGAAGAATAATAGACAAGACTCTACAATTTTTAAAGTGCCAATACTCTGTCAAATTCACTACGCATCAATAACTTAGAAATTCTTTCAAACTTTCTCATCTTGGAATTTCTTAAGTATAGAGTCTGAAAATTGTGTTGTATTTTGTGAACACCACTGATAGTATATCAAGTGTTCAACTCAAACATAATTCTTTGTAACTTTGTTTGATTAGAAGTCTCTTGCTTTTGTGCTTGAGCAATCAGAAGTCTATTGCTTGTGTGCTTGAGCAATTAGAAGTCTCGTACTGTGTGTTTGAGCATTTGGAATTCTCTTGCTTGTGTGCTTGAGCATTTGTAACTATTTGGATTATAGTGAAAAATCGCTTGTAAGTAACAAGGGGACTGGACTACTTCCGGGTTGTGGAAGGAACCAGGATAATTGCTTGTGTGCTTCTCTCTCTCTCATTTACTTTACATCCGCTGCATTTTAACTCTGAAGTTAGCTTTAGATTCTGATCCCAATCAGAAGCTGAACTAACCCAAGTTTTTGAGAAAGAAAAAGCCAACACAATTCAACCCCTTCTTGTGTTTTTCTCACCTTCAGTTGGTATCAGAGCTTCGGTTCTGATATTCAATCACCTAACAGTGAGTCAGTCTAGATCCTGAGAAAAATATGTCTTCTGGTGAATCTGGTGAATCCACATCTAGAAGTGGTGGCGCTGCTGTATCATATGATTATGGTACAGATGACAAGCAATCACACTCACATCATAGACCTTCTATGTTTACTGGTGACCCTGAAAAATTTTCATGGTGGAAAAGCAAAATGCATAGTCATATCATTGGAATAGATGATAGCCTTTGGGATATCATTGAAGATGGTATAACTATACCAGTTGATGAAGAAGGAGTTGCCATAAACAGGAAGAATCTTACTGATGATGAAAGAAAGATTTACAGAAAACATCACAGAGTAAGAGGTATCATTGTGGACTCTCTGCCTCACAATGAATACTTGAAGCTGAGTGATAAAGCTACTGCAAAGGCCATCTTCACATCCTTATGCTCTAACTATGAAGGAACCAAGAAAGTTAGAGAAGCCAAGGCTAACCTTTTGGTTCAACAGTATGAGTTGTTCAAGATGAAAGAGGATGAAAACATTGAGACTATGTTCTCAAGGTTTCAGACTCTAGTATCTGGACTTCAGATTCTGAAAAAGAGTTACTCAACTGCTGACCATGTGAACAAGATCCTCAGAAGTCTACCATCTAAATGGAGACCTAAAGTAACTGCCATTGAGGAAGCTAAAGATCTAAATACTCTTAGTATTGAAGATCTTATCAGCTCTCTCAAAGTGCATGAACTAGGACTCAATGAAGATGATGAAGGTGAGAAAAACACAAGAAGGGGGGGTTGAATTGTGTTGGCTTTTTCTTTTCTTTCTCAAAAACTATGTTTAGTTCAGAATCAGATGTTGATCAGATTCTGAAACTATTTTCAGAGTTGTTTGCAGCGGGTATAAAGTAAATGAGAGAGAGAGAGAGAGAGAGAGAGAGAGAGACAAGCAGTTTATCCTGGTTCCTTCCACAACCTGGAAGTAGTCCAGTCCCCTTGTTATTTACAAGAGATTTTCACTATAATCACAAAGATTACAATTGCTCAAGCACAAAGCAAGAGACTTCCTATTCTCAAACACAAAGTAAGAGACTTCAAATTGCTCAAACACTAAGTAAGAGACTTCCTATGCTCAAACACAAAGTAAGAGACTTCTTTGCTCAGACACACAGTCTAAGACTTTGAATCAAACAAATTTTACAAAAGAAATAAGTTTGAGTTGAACACTTGATATACTATCAGTGGTGTTCACAAAATACAACACAGATTTAAGACTCTATACTTAAGAAATTCTAAGATAAGAAGTTTGTAAGAATTTCTAAGTTGTTTCGATGACTTTCAGATTTGGCAGAACTTTGTTTCAGAAAACAGAGTGTTACATTTTCAGTCAATGAGTCTTATTCTTCTTCTTCAATCCTTCAATCCTTTATAGAGAATTAAAGAGCTGTTGAGAAGAGACAAATATCATCAAAGAGCCGTTGCAATAGAAGCTATGTCCAGCATTTAATTCCTTCCTGACATTATGTGCGTAACACAGAAAACAGAGGAATGGAATTTGAATTGTTTCCTTAAAACAGGGAGAATGTTTTGGCCAAGGAGACAATTGTTGCAAGGAGTTGTTCTGACCGTACAGTACTTTACTGTAGATAGTTGCAATTGTTGACTTCTGCGTTTCAGACTTCAGAAGCTTCTCTTCAGAACTGACTTCAGACACTGTTCATCAGAAGCTGTCTTCAGATGCAGTTATTCAGAAGCTGACTTCAGACGCAGTTCTTCAGAAGCTGGCTTCAGACGCACTGTTCATCAGACGCAGTCTTCATAAGCTGGTCTTTAGACGCACTTCTTCTGAAGCAGGCCTTCAGACGCTCCCTTCAGAAGCTCTTCTTCAGAGGCTGCCTTCAGAAACTCTTCTTCAGATGCTGCCTTCAGAAGCTCTTCTTCATACACTGATATTCTACAGCCTTGCAACACAAGCTTCTATATTTTCCTTCTTGCTCCTAACTTGTTCTTTCATAACCATTGTTAGATACCAATCTTTAAGTATATGGTTCTGCACACTAGAATCAATCATTAGCATATCCAATTTCTTTTTAACACTTTGTTATCATCAAAACTCAAAAGAGAGTTGTTCATACATTTTGTTCCAACAGATGAACCTGTTAGAAAGTCCAAGTCTATTCCACTTAAATCTAAAGGAAAGTCATCAAAAGCTCTAAAAGCTATAGAATCTGATGAAGAATCTCCTGAGCGAAGTTCTAAAGAAGATTCAGAAGCTGATGAGCTAGCAATGCTTTCTAAAAGGTTTCAGTACATGATGAAGAGACAAAAGAAGGCCTCTAACAGGAGTAGTAACTTCAAAGGATCTGGTTCCAAGAAGGAAGATCAGAAGGGTTGCTTCAACTGCAAAAAGACTGATCATTTCATAGCTGACTGTCCTGAGCTACAGAAGGACAAATCAAAGGAGAAATCCAAGAAGACCAGCTCAAAATCAAGCAACTTCATAAACAAGCTCAAGAAAAGTCTTATGGCAACATGGGATGATCTTGATAATGAATCTAAATCTGAGAAGGATGATGAAGAAGAAGCTAACCTAGCTCTTGTGGCAACAACATCTTCTGATGCAGAGTCAGGTTCAGACTCTGAGGATGAAGATGAGGTATATTCTGAACTTACTCATTCTGAGCTTGTTGATACAGCTAAGGATCTTATGAACTATCTCAGAAGCAGGTTAATTCGAATAAAATCTTTGAAAAAGAAATACAACTTGATGTCTGATGAAAATCTCCAACTTCACATTCATATCAATGAGATTGATGAAGAAGTTAAAGAACTCAGAGAAATGGCTCATAAGAAACCTGATGAAGTTCCAAGTGAGCAAGAAATTGCTCTTCAGGAGTTCATCCTAACTGGAATCAACAGAAGTAAGGTTGCTTCTATGATTTACAATATTAACAGAAACTGGGGAGAATGTATTGGTTTCAAAAATGATCCATTTAATCATTCAAAAGAAACAAACCTACCATCCTGTTCTGGAGATATTATGAAAGGCACTGAGGTGTGTTTTGTATCTGCATCTAACATTTCTGAGAAACTGAATTTACCAGAAACTGAGATTGCTGAAATTGAAGTTCTAAACAACTCAAAATCTAAAACTTCTGAACCTAAGGAAAAGATGAAGGAAAAATCTAAAACCTTGCCAAAATCTAAGCCAAAAGGTTCTAAGTCTAAGATTATGAGGAAAACAGACTTTAAATCTGAAAAGGTTCAAAGTCTGAAGAGGTCAGAACCTAAGACAAGCAAGTCTCAGACTCTAAAAAATTCAGACTTACATTTTCAAAAGACTATGTTTGCAAAATCTTCAAAAGATAAGAAACCAGTGTATGCAAAACCTTTTAAATCTCAGAATGTCAGACAAAAGGTACAAAAGAAGTCATATCCTTTCAGAACTAACCAAAGAGGACCCATAAAGATATGGGTACCTAAGTCTGAAATCATTTATGTTGCAGATATGCTTAAAAGCCAAAGAAAAGGAGAAGTCATGGTACTTGGACAGTGGTTGCTCGCGTCACATGACAGGAGAAAAGTCTATGTTCCAAACCTTGACATTGAAAGAGGGAGGAACTGTGGGATTTGGAGGAAACCAAAAAGGCAAGATCATTGGTACTGGTAAGATAGGTATTCTTCCATTTCCATTAATAATGTTTGGTTGGTAGATGGACTAAGACATAACCTACTTAGCATTAATCAATATTGTGACAGTGGTTATGATGTCTTGTTTGATAAGAACACTTGCACTGTAATCAGCAACAAAGATAAATCTGTTGTGTTCAAGGGAAAGAGAAAGAACAATGTGTATAAGATTGATTTTTCAGAACTGGTTGATCAGAAGGTAGTTTGTCTTCTGTCAGTGAGTGATGAGAAATGGGTATGGCACAAAAGGTTGGGACATGCTAACTGGAGACTCATCTCTAAGCTTAGCAAGTTACAAGCAGAGGCTTACCAAACATTGACTATCACTCAGATGCTCTTTGTGGAGCATGCCAGAAAGGAAAAATTGCTAAAACTTCTTTTAAATCTAAAAACATTGTTTCTACCTCCAGACCCTTAGAACTACTTCACATTGATCTGTTTGGTCCTGTTGACACAACATCAATCAATGGGAAGAAGTATGGATTGGTAATTGTTGATGATTACAGTAGGTGGACTTGGGTTAAATTCCTCAGAACCAAGAATGAAACATATGATGTGTTCAACAACTTCTACAAGAAAGTACAAACTGAAAATGAACTGAAAATTTTGAAAGTTGGAAGTGATCATGGTGGTGAATTGGAGAATGAACCTTTTGAAACTTTTTGTGAAGAACATGGGATCCTCCATGAGTTCTCTTCTCCTAGAACTCCACAACAAAATGGAGTTGTAGAGAGAAAGAACAGATCTTTGCAAGAAATGGCCAGAACCATGATTCATGAATCTAACATTGCAAAGTACTTCTGGGCAGAAGCTGTTAACACATCATGTTATATTCAGAACAGAATCTATATTAGACCAATTCTGAGTAAAACAGCATATGAGTTATTCAAAGGAAGAAAGCCAAGCATTTCTTATTTTCATCAGTTTGGATGTACATGTTACATTCTAAACAATAAAGTCTATCTAAAGAAATTTGATGTTAAGGCTCACAAGGGTATCTTTTTAGGATACTCTGAGAGATCTAAAGCATACAGAGTGTATATTCTGAAACACATGTTGTTGAAGAATCAATGCACATTAGATTTGATGACAATAAGCCTGATAATAAAATATCAGAGCTAGTTGAGAGTTTTGCAGATATTCAGCTTTCAGAGGATACTTCAGAACCTGATCAGATTTCTGAGTCTGAAGAAAGTTCAGAAGCTGAAAATCTTCCAGAAGCTGAAAATCCTCCAGATGTTAAAAACCTCTCAGAAGCTGACACTCCTCCTGAAGCTAATCAAGATCAAGATGTTTCTGAACAAGGTCTTAATGAATCTCAAGAAGCAAATCCACC